>ML416365.1:63078-212451 GCA_005239525.1 Nicotiana knightiana | reverse complement strand
TACACCTTAGCGTAGTTAATATTTAGTTTTAATCTTTAGTGTTAGTAATTTAAATAACATCAAATAACAGCTGAGTATTCTAACAGCTTGCTTGATACGTAAATTCCCTGTGGGATCGACTCTGGGCATAATACCCTGGATTATATTTGCAACGCCCGCTTAGTCTTTTATTAGACATAGTTGAGCGTGATCAAGCTAGATAAAAGCTTGGGAGCAGGAGTCATTGAAGCTAAGTGCAACTCTTTACTGGTGGTGAACCAAGTGAACAAAACATTCGAAGTTCGAGAATATAGAATGCAAAGGTAGTTGGAAAAATTGCTGGTAACCTTGCACTGTTTCAAGGAATGGACTCTACAACATGTACCTCGAGAACAAAACAATGAGGCCGATGCACTTGCGAATTTGGGGTCATCGGTCAATTAAGATGAGATCAGCTCGGGGACTTTTGTTCAACTCTTGAGATTTGTGATCGAGGAAGGACATGTCGAGATAAATTCTACGAGCTTAACCTGGGACTGGAGGAAGAAATACATCGAGTACTTGAAGAATCGAAAGCTCCCATCGGACCATAAGGAATCGAGGGCCTTAAGAACCAAAGATGCTTGTTTCACACTGGCCGAAGACGAAACATTATACATAAGGACATTTGATGGACCATTGGCAGTGTATTTGGGACCAGGAGACACCGACTATGTTCTTCGAGAAGTCCACGAAGGTACTTGTGGGAACCACTCCGGTGCCGAGTCATTAATTTGCAAAGTCATCAAAGCAAAGTACTACTAGGGTAGGATGGAAAAGGATGCTAAGGAGTTTGTTCGAAAATGTGAAAAATGTTAAAGGTTTTCACCGATTATCTACCAGCCTAGAGAATACCTTCATTCGGTCCTATCCCCATGACCATTCATGAAATGAGGGATGGACATCGTCAGCCCTCTGTCATCGGCCCCAGGTAAAGCTACGTTCATTTTATTTATGACTGACTATTTCTCCAAATGGGTTGAAGCACAAGCCTTCGAGAAAGTCAAAGAAAAAGAGGTTATAGATTTCATCTGGGATCACATCGCATGTCGATTTGGGATACCAGCAGAAATAGTATGCGACAATGGTAAACAGTTTATCGGCAACAAAGTAATGAAATTCCTCGAAGACCATAAAATAAAAAGGATATTGTCAACACCGTATCACCCCAGTGGGAACGGACAGGCCGAGGCGACGAACAAGACTATCATCCAAAAACTGAAGAAACGGTTGAACGAAGCTAAAGGAAAATGGAGGGAAATTCTGCCCGAAGTCCTCTTGGCATATCGAACGACATCGAAGTCCAGCACAAGGGAAACCCGTTTTCCTTAGTATATGGCTCCGAAGCCTTGATCCCGGTCGAAGTCGGGGAAACGAGCACCAGGTTTCGACATACAACAGAGAAATTGAACCACGAGGCTATGAATACTAGTCTCGAACTGTTAGATGAAAACGAGAAACTGCACTTATTCGAATGGCTGAACAAAAGCAATGAATCGAAAGATACTACAATAGAAGAACCAACCTTTGCCACTTCAGAGTTGGGGACTTAGTCCTAAGGAAAGTCATCATCAACACTCGAGATCCTAATGAAGGGAAGCTCGGCCCGAATTGGGAAGGAACCAACCAAGTCCTCGATATAGTCGGAAAAGGATCTTATAAACTCGAAATGATGGACGGCGAATCACTGCCAAATAATTGGAACATATCACTTCTCAAACGATAGTATTGTTAAGGTATGATTTTCTCCCTTCTTTCATTATATATATATATATATATATATTCAACGCTCATTGCAGGAGTTCGACCAAAGACATCGAGACCTCAGGTTTTAAAGTATGTGTTGCACTCTTTTTTCCTTAGATCGGGTTTTATCCCAAATGGGTTTTTTTCGGCGAGGTTTTTAACGAGGCAACAATTATGTGCTACTTGAGGACAATTCAACAGTATCCAAGGCTTCTTTGCAATCAACCTCGAATACTGGGGGAAATGATCCTCGAATGTCATTTTCAAGAAAAATACTTCGTGTTAAAGGGCCTCGATAGGGAAAACTTTGTAATGGGCCAAACGGTCGAATGAACCGTGTCCATATAGGTTAGACGAGCCCCGGTGGAAAAACATGTACGCATGTATAAATTATTCAAAGAAGCATTCTTTCTTTATTAAACATCTTATGTCTCGAAGCAAATTCTCTACTATGCAAATCTCATACTTATGATTTTGTGAAAAATAGCTCAAGAGCCAAGTGCAAATATACCTCGAACACTCGGGGATTGCCATCGACAATAGGCATATTCGAGTTATCTGAACTCAAGTTAATAATACCTCAAAGAGGCACCCCTCGATATATAGGCCAAGGCCACCATTCTCGGGGACTAACATTTTAAACAAGATCGAAATGTTATCGGCAAATAAGCCCAAGAGGCATACCCAAAGGCTACGGCCAAAATAACACAGCTCGGAGACGTCCGAATTCCGCAGTAACAATAGGCCTTCAAATTCTTTAAAAACCCGGTTAAAAAAGGCTACCCTCGGCCAATAATCAAAAGGGGCTTCGATAAAATCAGCCCTCGAAAAACAAAAAGGCTTCGATAATATCGCCCTCGAAAAACCTTAAAAGGTATCAAACTATCTTAACTTAAACGTGCTAAGGCACAAAGATCAAAACGGTTTCAATCGACATCGGACCCTAAAAAAAAACCATTGGGTCAAAAATACATGCTAAGGCATAAAGAAATTTTTACTAAGTCTTTTGAGCCGAAAAGAGGAAACAATAACCATCTTATAGAGGTTATATCAGCCTGATATAAAGAGCCTAAGGGCCAATACATTTAGAGTTCGAGACCTTGTTCTCACTTAATTCGGACCTAAGGGTTCTACTATTCCGAGCTTGAATGACGTCGACTTGAATATAGCTCAAAGATTCATCATAAAATAGGGTATGTCATTGTAAATCCGAAACTTACCCATTACTTGATAAAAAACCTAAGGGTTTGTTTTATTCTAAGCTCAAAATCTACTCGAATTTAGTCACAAAAATAATGTAGTTATGGCCTCGATCAAGTCATCCGAGATAAAATCTCAAACACATTACTGAGCTCGGGGACTTACCCTAGCTTAACTAAAAAAAACCTAAAGGTTTGTTCTACTCTGAGTTCGAGCTAATGCTCACTCGATTAGTGAAGTTACAACAACAAGAATTTTCACAAGGCAAAGGCATAAAAAATATTTGAACATAAAAATTATGAAGGTATTCAAAAAAGAAGTTTTCTTTTATATATAATGAAGGATATGTACAAGAGAACGATCAAGGTCTTACAAAAAGAAAAGAAAAAAGAAGCTAAGTCTTAACTATGGTCGGAGCCGACCTCTCCTTCGGGAGAAACTTCTCGGGGAGCAACTCCTTCTTGAGCAGCTTCTCTAGAAGCAAATTCTTCTTCAGGCCCCTCATCGGATCCATCTCGGCTTCCTTCTTCATCATCATCCTCGCCATCGAAGGAGGCAAGATGTCTGGCTTCGTCTTCGAGCACCTTGGCCTGGGCTATCTCCTCGGAGAGGTCAAAACCTCGAGCATGGATTTCCTCGAGGGTTTCCCTCTGGGATTGACACTTTGCCAGATCATTGTTCCATTGTTCCCGATCGGAAGCCTCCCGTAGCTGCATTTAAGCAGCCTCTGGATCGGCCCGGTACATGGCGATGGACTTGTCTACCATGACCTTGATCTTCTCGATCTCCGCCTTGGCCTCAACAAGACCGGCTTCAAGCTCCCCAATCTTCTTGGCTTGGGTCGAGCTCTTCTCTTTGATGCCTCAACCGATGAGATTTTGGCCGAGTTAGTCTTTTTCTCCGCAGCCAAGCGGTCCATACTCTCCTTCCACCGGTCACAATCGGCCTTGACCTGATCGACCTCTCCTCGAAGCAGCTCAATCCTTTCCACCTTCTGCTGCAGCTGAGATAGTGATGTATTAGCCTCCACAGTTGGGTTGAGTCTATACTTTATCAAAATGATGGGTATTTTCTTGTCTAGTTCGTCCTCCTCTTCACGAGCCTTGGCCAGATCCACTTGAAGGTACTTTATGGCCACAAAGTAGCTTCAAAGCGTTCCTCTCCTCCGAGACCTTCTGGAGTTCGGTCTCACACTAGCTAAGGTCAACTCTAAACTTAGCGGATGCCTATACAAGAAAGGAAATGCAAGTTAGATTTGGAGAAAGAAAAGAGTAAAGAAAAGAATTGCAGCAACCAATACTTACCCGAGAAAGGAGACCTTGGGCCTCTTCTAAAAGGATAGAAGCGTCGTTGATATCAGAGGCATCATCGACCCCAGTAAAGCAATCCCGAAAGGGATCACCTACACTAGAACCTCCGCCAATACCAGGGGTCTTTAACTCCCGGGCCTCCCTTATTGCCTCCTCGAAAAAGGCCGGCAGTGAAGGCACTTGACTTGTTGTCATGGCCCCGAGTAAGTCGCTCAGGGCGTTCTGATCAATCTTCGGGGTCTCGGAACTGGCCCCGTCTGGTGTAGTAGCAGTTGGTCGAGAAATAATCTCAACCTTTGTGATTTGGGATCCCCACCCGAATTCATATTTGGAGCCTCCTCGACATGAGGCTTGTTTGCAGTAGCCGTTGTCGACTCGGAAGGTTTGGTGACGAGGCGCCTTCCTCCTCCTCTTCCTCTTCCTCTATCAGGTTTTGGACCGACTCCACCGTGAGAGCTAATACTTTCTGCCTCACCCTTCGAGGCTTGGGCTTGGGATCCTTGGATTGCGAGGAACCATTCCTCTTGTTGTCTTTCACCGGCTTCGGAGCTGGGGACTTGGTTCCTTCCTCGCCAGTCGAGGCCTCAGAACGGCATCCTTGGTTAGGCCTGCATGAAATAAAGTTAGTGATGAATGAATTACAAAAGGTGTATTGGAACACGAGAAAAAGGATCCTTATCGTGGTTCTTGACCTGCTATCTGCCCCTTGCCAAGTCACGCCATGCACATTCGGCGTGGGAGGAAGTCGAGGCTAACTTCCGAACCCAGTATTTGAGACCGGGGACTGCTTGGGGCATCCAAGGAACTACTACAAAATAAATGAAGAATGTTAGACGGAGCCGAGTCAGATACTAAGAATAATGTTTGATATGTTACTTACTATTGGGGTTCCACTCCTCGCGGAACGACATCTTCTCCTCCGGTATTATGTCACGGGTTTTCACCTGTATAAATCGGCTCATCCAACCTCGATACTTATCCTCGTCGATGCTCGAGAACAAGGCCTTCGTTGCCCGACGTTGAAGCCTGACCAGTCCTCGATAGATTCGAGGCCGGTACAAGTGCATGAGGTGATTTAGAGTAAACTCCAGCCCCTCGGCCTTGGTAGAGAAGAAGCGCAACATGATTACTATGCACCATAGAGAGGGGTGGATTTAGCCGAGGGTGACCTGATATCTTTTGCAAAAGTCAAGGATCACCGGGTCGATGGGACCCAATGTGAAGGGGCAAGTGTAAACACTTAAGAACACATCCACATATGTAGTGATGCTCTCTTCGGGATCAGGGATTTGCACCATGACCTCGGGACCCCAGTTGTAGTCCCTCCTCATGGCCTTGAGATGGCTCTCTGTTATCGAGCACACGTACATCGACACATGCTCGCATCGGCCCGGTACCGATGAGGGATTTTCGACCTTGAAGTCGGATTTTAGAGTACACAGGCCAAGAACCTACTCATGGGGAGCCGGTTCCACCGGTGTTTTGTCACCGGCCGGCCGGGAAGAAGAGGGGGAGTCCTTTTCCTTTTGCGGTACGATCTTTGAGGTTTTAGCCATTGATGTAAGTAGAAGAGGGGAAAGGAAGGTAGAAAACTGGTGGTTCCGATGATATCGACGGTGACTTAACAGGCGGCGATATACAGGAAATGAGAAGGGTTAGGAGACTTAGAGACTTGATCAAAGCAAGAGTAAAGTTTGACTCATTGAAGAAGATGGTATTTATAGGCTCATGGCGACGGTTCAGCGGCGCTAATGGCCGACCGCTAACTGACAGACATTAATGATTTAGGGAACTGGACCGACGGGACGTTTCGGTCACATCCGCCGCTTACATCATGAGGACGACGTCATGATCGAGGTGTCAGAGAATCGAGGCTCAAATTGTTTCTTGTCGGTTTACTCTAAAAAATACGGGGACTAACTGTATACGGTTGAAATCGGGTATGTCCAATTTCATAGACACGAGGAACTGCCTCGAGAGAAAGCTCGTAATGGACCTGGCTCGAGCTAGATTGCAAATCATGGAGCATGAAGATCGAAGTACTCGCTGAAGATCGAGACCGAACATGACCGAATTCGAATAAGGCATAATAACGGAATACCAAGATATTAGCAACCGACCGAAGATCTCGGCGGAAATCCCAGGACAGATCGAATCAAGCGGTTATTGGCACTAATTATGGAATTTATTTTCGTTATTAGAATTGTACCTTATTTAGAATTCCTCTACTATATAAAGAGGAACCTCATTCATTTGTATCATCCATCATTCACTGATTAAAAATATATATACGCTGCTCTGTTTCTCTTACTGCTCCTTATTATTCGTTATTGTTCTCCGTTGTTCTTATTATCGAACCTCGAGACCATCTCGAATCGAGGTCGAACGTATTGCTGATACACTGGTTTGATTTACTTTATTATCCAATTTATTCATTTAATTCACTGTCTATCAATTGATATTGAATTAGATCACGTATCCTTAAAACCACAATACAAGTTGAATTTTTACTCGAATTTTAGGGTAAACAATAACTTTCTTTTACACTATTACAAAATATTTAATATTTAACAATTGTCTTTATCATATTTTTAATTGTTATTTATCAAAACGATTGTAAAACAATTTTCTACAACCTGTCTCAAAAAAAAAAGAAGAAGAAGAAAATGAATTCCAATTGACATTAGAGATTTTCTAAAATTAAAAATTATTAAATTCGCGCACATTCCTACAGACATATAAATCAAACTAATTAAAAAGATTTTGGCAAATGAACAAAGATTAAACCTTAATCTCAATTCATTGGACTCACTTATATACAAAAATTTGCTATACAATTTGTTTTGTTCTAAGGTAAATTCGCATACATAAACTAAAAATTTGTAGGTTTGCAGCTATCTTCGATTAAATCGAATTTAAATATTACGGACACAATCTTTTTTACTTTCCATTACATTAAGGTATATCTACTTCGCTTAGTGTCTAATTTGTTATCTAAAATGCACTTTTCCTAGTCTCATTTCAAAATGAGTTTATTTCAATAAGTTATAGAATATTTGTGGTTGTTGAGAGTAACATTTACGCAAAAATGACTTTCAAACTTATTTTGGAAACTGATGATTAGTGAACCCATTCTTACCTATACTTGTAAGAAGTTACGTCAAAAATTAGGTTTTGACCCATCATATGTTTTATAGGCAAAAAGGTCAAGACGAGGTCCACAAACAGACCGTGCATGTTGTCATTTCTTTGCACATTCAAAAGTTAAATATCATCATCACCAAGCACAAAAAAAACCTCCAAAAAGCTTTGTAATATTTATTGGGTGGCTTTTGTACAATTTTTTCAACATAAGTTTCTATGAGTATATGTTNCTGCCCGAACTTAGTCCAGTCCTATTAAAGATGGGGGCGAATCAAGCAACTCTTATAGATAGATGGGATAGGAAGGAAGAACCACTGATAGCATTTGCAGCTGCTTCTTTCCGATCGATATACAAGCAGTTGGGCGCGAAGCTTTCTTCGTGAAAAAGCTCGTCCTTGTCAATATAGGACTGTCTTTCATGCAAATCAAAAATATCTTTGGATAGGTGAAGTTTGTTTTTCAAAATTTTGAGTGTGGTCTAAAATGGTTATTTAAAAAGGCATTTTTATGAATAGCTTTTCAAAAGAAACTTAACAAGACAAGTACTCCGAAAAAGTTTGTTTTTCCCACGTTTTGCTTCTTTTTGTTAACCGAGGATATCAATTTTTTTTTACATAAAATGTGGAAATTTGAATTTTAAGATTATTTCTGATGACATCCATCTTCCTAATCATAACTATACAAATATTCTATTTATGTATCGTTAGAAAAAGCCTCAAGTGAAGATCATTTCTGTAATTATTAACAAAAATAAACAATTAAGGTGTCAAAAAGTTATTAATCTTTTGCCATCAATGTGAAAGAATGTGATGTATGGTCAAACTGCAAATATTCATGACAAGAAAATGTCGTTGGCAATTACTTCACTTGAGCTGGAGTAGTTGGTGAGTATTTATTGTTCCATCTTTTTTGGTGGATTGACAATTTTTTGGCCTAATCGATAAACTTTGGACAAAAAAAAGAGAGAAGAAAATGACAATATACTTACACTTACACAGTCTACTTTTGTTATAGAACATTTCGTGTACGGAGGCCCTATTTATATATTTTCCCCAACCATCTTTTACGATCCAAATTTTTCCTATATTCTCTTTTTGTTATTATATAAGTAGACCTGATCAAGTGCCATACTTTATTGTTTGACAAATGATATTCCATTTTACCCTTCTCTGCTGGATAATACTTCTAATTAGGTCTACCTTGACAATGAAATGCGTGCTTGACAGGCACATTTTTAACTCTTATTTTTTACTATCAATTATTATTAATAAAAACATGCCTCACTTTCTCACCTATTTCTTTCAGAGGAAAATATTAATGAAAATAATAAATATTAACAAATCACTACTACCTCGATCGGGTGTCAAGTATTAATCATTTTGTAAATTGAATTGTTTTAGAATTTAAAAAAACAAGAAGTCGTTTATGTATAGTTATTATCTACCTCACTGTTTTAGATCCAATAATTCAGTTCCAATTAAAAGATGGAGGATGATTTCGATAAATACTCTTTTGATTGAGGTTATCAGAAATCGTTTTTAATATTGTACAAATATTAAAAGAAGTAGATTTTATGGACCGAGAGGAGTATTATATAGTGTGTATTGTATATATATAGGTATGCCATGCTTATTTGTTTGTGTAATACCTCAGAAATTCTTTCGTTAAGCATTACTTCCTTGTTGAGACTCTAAGTTAGATACACGATTATGAAGGTATATAATACCTAGATCTTATGTTCAGAAGGTCATATGAATATGTAACGATCCAATCGGTCGTTTTGAGTATTTGCACTTCGCTCGGTAGTTTACGGGCATGAGTAGCTCCGTATGATGTATTATGACTTATGTGAATCATCGGTTTTGATTTTCAGGTTATTCGGAATCGGTTTGGAAGAATGGATTTCATTGTTGAAGCTTTAAGTTGAAATAATTGACTAAGTTAACTTTTTGTGAATTTGATCCCGGAATGGAGTTTTGATGGTTCCGATAGGGTCCGTATGGTGATTTTGAACTCGAACGTATGCCCGGATTTGCATTTGGATGTTTCTAGAAGGTTTCGGCACAAATTGACAAAATTAGAAATTTGAAGGTTTGGAAAGTTCATAAGTTTGACCGGAAGTTGACTTTGTGAATATTGGATTCGGATTGTGGTTACGGGAATTGGAATAGCTTCGTCATGTCATTTGGGAGTTGTGTACAAAATTTGGGTTTATTCCGGGATGATTTGATATGTTTTAGCGCGAGCTTTAGAAATTGAAAGTTCAAAGTTCATAGATTTCGATTTGAGGTGTGATTCGTCGGTTCGATATTTTATGTGTGTTTTGAGGCTTCGAGTACGTTCGTGTTATGTTATGTGACTTGTTGGTATACTTGGTCGGGGTCCCGAGGGGCTTGAGTGCGTTTCGGATTTGTTTCGATTCACTTTTCTTCATGTTCTCATGGCTGGTTGCTGCCGGTTCTGGTGTGACCACACCTATGGAGTTATGGGCACAGGTGCGGAGCCGCAAAAGCGGCACAAGAGTCGCAGGAGCGGAGGAGGAACTGGGAGAAGGTCTCGGTAGATGCCAGAAATGGACCGCACCTGCGGGAGCGCGGAAGCGGTGCCTTGGAGCGCATGAGCGAGGATCGGCGTAGGTGCGAGGTGATGTTCCGCAGAAGTGACAGCTGCTAAGTTGATTTGTTCGTGGAAGCGGAGATTTGGCCGCATGTGCGTGTCCGTAGAAGTGGAAATTGGTTCGCAAATGCGAAAATGCTCGCAGAAGCTATAAATCGAGGGTCTTGGTCTTTTCTTCATATTTTGAGATGTGGGACTCAGATTGAGGCAATTTTTGGAGCAAATTTCACCATATGAATTGGGGTAAGTGTTCTTTACTCGATTTTAGTTCTATTTTATGAATCTATCTTCATTTTTAGCAATTGGTTGATGAATTTAAAGAGAAATTTGGGGATTTTGGCCTAAAGTTTCATAATATGAATTCTTGAGTTTTGAACATCGAATTGGAGTCGGATTTGAGTAAGACCAGTATGGTTGGACTTGTAATTGAACGGGTTTCGGATTTTGTGAGTTCTGTTGGGTTCTGAGGCGCGGGCTTGAGTGTGATTTTTGACCGGTTCTTGGTTTTGATTAAGGATTCGATCTTTATAATTTGGAATTGTTTCGTTGGGATTTATTTGATGTATTTGAGTTTCTTTTGGCTAGTTTTGAGCCGTTCGGAGGTTGCTACGCGCGTGATGGAGTCTTTGGAGCATCGCTCGGCTTGCTCGACATTGGTATTGGCTCGTTCGAGGTAAGTAACTCTTCTAAACTTAATGCCGAGGGTATGAACCCCGCAATACATGTTATGTGATTGGTATTGAAGTGACGCACATGCTAGGTGAAGGGCGTGTGGGTGTTCACCATGTGAATTGGGACTCTATTACTTCCATGGCACAGTATACTAGTCCTACTTTGTTGATATTCATGTTTCCACCATGTGATAAAATAGATAAACTGTCAATTAGAATGCTAGATATCATGTTTAGGCATTATGCCAATACTGTTTGGATCCATAGTGGTCGTTTCTTACTGTCATCTCACTTATTTCATTGATATTTCGTACTCATTCATATCCACACATTCATACCATATCTCAGTCTTAGTTATTATTTATTGACACATCGTATCATTGTTGTCAGGCTAGTTTCATGACATTGTGAGCCCGTGAGTGAGACTGGAGAAATTGATGATTGAGTGAGGCCGAGGGCCTGAGTGAGAGTGATAGTTTATGGGATCGGGTTTCACGCCATAAAAATATATTGATTACATTTTATGGGATCGGGTTGCACGTTACATCGATATTGATTACATTTTTATAGGATCGAGTTGCGCGCCGTAGCGATATAGTGTTTGGGCTGAAGGAATCCCTCCGGAGTCTGCACACCCCTAGTGAGCGCAGTCGACTATATATATGTGGATAGAGTTGCACGCCGCAACAGATATTGTACATCGTTGAGTAATTGCGTGTGCTGAGCATTGAGCATAGTGAGAGAGGATGCGAGACAGTGAGATTGAGTGCTCTGAGAGTGTGAGTACATGAGCTCATCATCGAGATGCATTGCATTTGACATACGTACTTGAGATACATGCATAGAGATGCATTTTCTTCTACTACCCAGTTTTGGGGACATTTATAATTTTACCTGTATGTTGACATATAGGCATAGTGACGTACTTTACTCATGCTATCTGAAAATGAAACATCTTACTTATTGTTAAAAGGATTTTTGGAAAAAATCAAAGTTTTCAAACTTACTCGTATTTTGGCATTTTCGTTAAAAGATTTGAGTTTTTACTGAGATACTTGAAAAGCATGCCTATTTTCTGGAACTGTGAACTAGCTGAGCATTTTAGTTCTGAGATACCTCTTTTATTACTTGTATTATGCTGTTATGAACTGTTGTGGAATATTGGTATTGGACCCGACCTTGTGTTAGCTCGTCACTACTTTCAACCTAAGGTTAGGTTTGTTACTTATTGAGTACATGGGGTTGATATTACTCATATTATACTTCTGCACCTTGTGTGCAAATGTTGGCTGTTGATGTTGCTGTGTTCGATGGAAGCTGGATTGAAGATGTACCTGCGTCCTGGTTGTAGCTGCCCCTTGTTTGTGGTAGCTTTAGATCGATAAAACTCTGTTTATGTACTTTTCAAACAAACGATGTATTTATTTCATTTCAGCTTTGTAAATTCTATTCTTAGAAGCTCATGATTTGTACTGCCGGTCCTTGGGAGATGTATACGATTCAGTAAATTACTTTCATTTAATTTCCTTGTTAGTATTATTGGAATTGTATAGTTATTAGTTGGCTTACCTAGCGGGTTGGGTTAGGTTCCATCATGACTAGTAGATATGGGGTCGTGACAAGTTGTTACCAAAGCTTTAGATTCATAGGTTCTACAATTCATGATAAAATGTTATTAGAGTCTTGTGGATCGGTATGATGACGTCCATACCTATCTTCGAGAGGCTACCGGACATTTAGATATACTTCCCATCTTTCTTTCCTTATCGTGAGGCGTTGATTCAGCTTGAAGCGTAATCATTTGAATTCCTTCCACGCATTTGTATGCGCACAAGAGTGCTCGGTATTAGCTGTGCAACTACGGTTTGTGATTCTATGGTTGAGGTGCGAGATGTGATTTTGGCATGCTGATCATGGGCCAGTCTGGAGGACTTGAGGTCGGGTTTTGACGGTAGCCTGAGCATGAATATTTCGATTGAGTGAGCATGTGCTTTTGGGACTTATATGTCCGTTGGTGTCCCTATAGTGGAGTTTTTGAATGGATGACTACGTGGTGAGTATGATGTGACTGCGAGATATGTTCAGATTGTTCGAAAGTGATGACAAGAGTTTACTTGAGAGGTAGCAAGGACTATCGGATGTTTGATTTCTGTTTTGATTTGGCGTATAGTCTCGAGTTATGGGTGTGTTGAGGGATCTCTCATGTTGTTTAGTTGTGGAGTGAAGTAGATTCTCATGTCTTGTTGATGAGTTCAGAATCAAGAAGATTAAGTGATTGCGTAGTAGTCGTGACTGTGGAAGGGTATAAAGAGATGACAGTTTGAGGCAGAGCAGGTGGGTTATCTCATTCGAGGTGTCCTGAGGTTGTGTGATCCCTATGATGTTTTGTAGAGATTTCTCTTTTTAACAGTGAATGATATATGTGGCAATTTGAGTATGGATCGCTTGTTGAAGTTGGCTTGACTATTACTAGGGTGAATGCGAGATTTGCAGATAATTGGAAGTATTAAATGGTTTGCGTTACAAGAGCTCAGGAAGGATTTAGTTGAATCTCACTGCGGTATTATGGCAGTAATAGAGTATGGACATTGTGAGTTATTGTGTGTTTTGATCTATGGATTTGAGCCAAGTGGGGGAGTCTTTTATCAACGAGTTGATTTCAAGATTATGCATTGAATAGGTTTCGGTTTGAGGTATACTGGAGAATTAGTTATGACTGTAGGGGTTGAAATTGAGGATGATTCGAGTAAGGGAATTTTTGGATTCGGGTTGTATTACACTCTATGGGTATATGGAGTCATGGAATGATTGAGTGGTTAGTCATGAAGGATGTAGTGTACATGGAGTAGGAATTTGCTTGGTCGCATTAAGGTGGTGTTACTCCTTTGGGTGTCGTCGTGCCAATGGGGCACCGGTCATTTGGCTCGTTTGGGGTGGTGCAATTGGGATTTGAGAAGAGTGGATGACTCTCGAGAATGGTTCTAATGGATTCAAGAATTATATGTAGCAATTGAGAATTTCGGATTGGTATATGGATAGGACTTGATATTTGAATTGGATGGTGTCGAGACTTGTGGCATTTTTATACCACTGTGCGTTATGCATTTCAGCATCAAGAAGGTGCAGGAAACAGTTTTAGGTTCACATAAGGTCTCTTTAGAGTGGGTGTCACGGTTGTGGTGCTTAAGAAGGAAGCCAGCGACTTATGGGCCTTCGGGCGTTGTGGTTTTATACTAGGGTCTCTTGTGTGGTGAATTTTGGTTAAGGATCGTGGTGTTATAGCAAGGAGAAGTGTCAATTTGAAGGCAATTTGGAAAGGACTTGGAGAAATAAGACAACTTGGTAGTAGGTTGGGTTAGCACAGTAATGGATATAATAGATTCTTTGGGTACTTATGACGTGGCTAGTCTCTACAGATGTTTCGTGGCAATGCTCTTGGTTTTGGCTACCTGCGTGGCTGGGTTGAGTTAGAGAGATTCAGTTCTGATAGCTTGGATATGTGAAAATGGGTTTCGAAGAGTTTTCAATGATTTTTTTACCACGGTCCGAGGGGTATATTTCCTACTGGCGTGAGGAGCATGTGGTGTATAATGAATGTCTCCCCGATGAAATGAAATGGAAGGTCCTTGGCTAATTGAGTATGTAGTTGCTTGTGACTCGAAGTGGACTATGAAGTTCTCATATTTTTCATATGATGGCATGGTATATGCTGTGTGTTGTGTGGGACTGATATTTATGTGAGCGAGATCACAGTTCAGTTTTGGAGGGAAGGTCATAAATTCGTAGGAAGCATGGACGGTTTCAGATGACTAGATAAATGATATTACTAATTGGTATGGCTTGATGAGAGTATACGTTTCAGAAGGGTAAATGTGCTTTGATTTATGGATACTTCACTGGTACTGCGACACTCTCCTATTTGATCGACTGGTGATATTCAAATTTTGCTAGGTGGCACAGAAGAATTTTAGAAGTATTCCTCGTGGGATGATCGTGTATGAGAGATGTGTTATACATTCTAGCAGTGGAGTTGGGATCAGATAGGGTGATTCATGTATTCTATGGATTGGAGACTGGGAGTTATCAGGAGCGGATTGTTTCATGGTTGTGGACTGTGAAGTCATGTCCGAGGCTAGCTAGATGATAGTATGTGTTATGATTCAGTCATTGTGTGATTTCGGAGGTTTATTTATCTATCTGAGGGTGCCCGGAGTTGATTTGGGGGTCCATTAGTAGGCCCAATTAGGATATGTTTCTACACCGAGTCGGATTGGTTGGCTCCATAATGCTATTGTTGAGGGATGTGCCATTCGGTTGTTGCTGAGCTTATTCTTGTTCTGAAATTTTCTATGAGTTACTCTTCTATGCTATGAGGAGTTGTGATTCGTTGTCTTTAGGCACACATGGTGCGGTTCTATTGTGGTCTTATAGCGGAGTTTGAGTGAGATGAGTAATTGGGTATTGCATGATTGAGGGCATATTGGTTATGTTCTTTCAGGTTTTGTGTGGCATTGTGTCATCTGATTCTCCGTGGTTATGGTAATGCACTTTGGGTACTTGATGTCGAATTTCGCGTGGTTATTGATTTTGAGCAGGTTGGCTCGAGGTATATGATTGGACCAGCGTTTGGATGGAGTCACGCATTGCAATAGAGTTATGTTGAGGTATGAACCTTTATGTTAGAGTCAGGTGATGGTTTTACGGTGTATGATGGGTTCTTAACATTGTGTGGTGGTGGTACCCGTTGATCTTGTGGGTCGGTTCTCTTGATTGAGTCATTTTCGCGATTGAGTACATTTGGATTGTTGCTTATTGGTGCATGTATTGAACGGATCGTGGCTCTGGGTAGTATTGGTGTTGCGCGTTAGTAGAGTAGTTGGTATTCGATAAGATGAAGTCATCGGATCTAGGATGGGTGCTATCATATTTGATTGCGGTATATTTGGAAGGATAATATCGGAAGTCATCTTAGAAATTGGCTGTAGTTCATGTTGAATGAGAGGGAGCTCTATGGCTTGTTTATTGGATGAATGGTTATGAGTTTCGGCCTGTTCTTTCATTATCGGCAGTGTATGAAGGTTTTAGAATGAGGTTTTGTTAGGTATGAGGTTTCTTACCAGGATTAGGTTGTTTTGAGCAGTTACTGTGATCAGAAATTTTGCTATGGGTATTTGATTTATGTGGTATATCATGTGATTGTAGCTTGGGTAATGGTTGCGATTTGGTACAGCTTGTTCAGACTTATACAACGTGTAGGTTGCAAGATTCATATCTTATAAGAAATTCAGGATTTTGGAAAATTGGATAGTAAGGCTTATGGGCTAGGTTGAATTGAGAAATTTCAGTTACCCCCGGGTATGTACATGGTAAGGTTGTACGACGGTTTGGTGGTTTTGGGAACAACTCTTGGCACGTTCGAGGACGAACGTATGTTTAAGTGGGGGAGAATGTAATGACTCAACCGATCGTTTTGAGCATTTGCACTTTGCTCGATAAATTACAGTCATGAGTAGATCCGTATGATGTATTATGACTTATCTGAATCGTCGATTTTAGTTTTCAGGTTATACGAAATCGGTTAGAAAGAATGAATTTCATTGTTGAAGCTTTAAGTTGAAAGATTTGACTAAGTTGACTTTTTGTGAATTTGACCTTGTAACGGAGTTTTGATGGTTCCGGTAGGTACGTATGGTGGTTTTAGACTCGGGCGTATGCCCAGATTTGCAATTGGACGTTTCTAGAAAGTTTTGGCACAAATTGGCAAAATTGGAAATTTGAAAGTTTGGAAAGTTTATAAGTTTGACCAGACGTTGACTTCAGATTGTGGTTCCGGGAATTGGAATAACTCCTTCATGTCATTTGGTACTTGTGTGCAAAATTTGGGTTCATTTAGGGATGATTTGATATGTTTCGACGCGAGTTTTGAAAATTAAAAGTTCAAAGTTTATAGATTTCGATTTGAGGTGTGATTCGTCGGTTCAATATTTTTATGTGTGTATTGAGGCTTCGATTAGGTTCAAGTTATGTTATTTGACTTGTTGGTATACTTGGTCGGGGTTCCGAGGGGCTCAGGTGCGTTTCGGATCATTTTTCTTCATGTTCTCATGGCTGGTTGTTGCTGGTTCTGGTGTGACCGTACCTGCGGATTTATGGGCGCAGGTGCGGAATCGCAAAAGCGTCAGAAGTTTTGCAGGAGCGGAGGAGAAACTGGGAGATGGTCTCCGTAGATGTCAGAAATGGACCGCACCTGCGGGAGCGCGGAAGCGGTGCCTTAGAGCACATGAGCGAGGATTAGCGCATGTGGGATAGTATAATCGCACCTGCGCGCACACATGTGCGAGGTGATGTTCTGCAGAACCGATGGTTGTTGAGTTGATTTGTTCGCAGAAGAGAAGATTTGGCCGCATGTGCTTGTTCGCAGAAGCAGAAATTGGTTCGCAAATGAGAAAATGCTGGAAGAAGATATAAATCGAGGGTCTTGGTCTTTTCTTCATATTTTGAGATGTGAGATTCGGATTGAGGCGATTTTTGGAGAAAATTTCACCATATGAATTGGGGTAAGTGTTCTCTACTTGATTTTAGTTATTTTCATGAATCTATCTTCATTTTTAGCAATTTTTTTAAGCAATCCACTAGGCAAGGCCTAGGGCTAGTTTTATTAATACTAAAAAGCGAAAAAAGAACCACACAGGAAGAGTACAAATAAGGGGGACAGTAGCACCAGTAATATTGCCTCTATGCCTTGGCTATATGATCACTCCTCTGCGCCTCACAATGCCCTTATGGCAGCCTCATGTAGAGGAATCATGGTGTAGATGCCGGCAAAGTCTCACGAGAGCATATAATATCATAGCCATTTGGATGTCTTTCCAAAGGCATAAGGCTAGAGCAACACAAACTGGGCTAAACCTTACCTTACTTATCCTATAGAGGCAAATAAAAAGCCTCACCTACTAGCATGCATGTAAAAAGAAAGAACTAGCTAGCACTAAATATTCTATGATCATCACAGAGTTTATAACATACTCTGTGATGATATTACAAATGACTATGCTAATAAAATGGTAAAATAAGATATAGTAGAAATTTGAGTCTTGTCCTTTCATCTTCAAGCTTGTGAGTTCTTCAACTTGTTGTTCCTTGCTTTCCACTTCAACTATCTTCAAAATGTCTTCAAACTTCATCATTTCTTCTTGGATCTATTTGATCTTGTGGAGGTGGTAGGGGCAGCCCCCCTTTTTGTTTTGCAACTCTCATAGGCAGTTTTCTAATGATTAATTCTTGTGTGACCCTGCCATCCCAACTATGTTGCCTCTCGTGTGTCTTCTTCTTACTTTTATTCGATCCACTTCTAAGATGTCTTGGTGAGAGATCTCCTTCCCTAGCCACATTAGCAAAGCTTGCATCTAGGAGTTCTTGCTCTTCCCCTTCTTCATAAAGGTCATGCCCCATGTCCACACCAAACGCTTCAGTAGGATTTAATCCAGACACTAAAGCTCCTGGCTCATGACTCTTAGCCACTATTCCAATAGATTTAGAAATAGTAGCTACTGCCTTTTTATCAAGAGAATTTAAAGTATCCATATCATGAGTAACAAGAGCATGAAGGATATTTGTAGGAGTCAAATTGTACCTTGTAATAGGCGAACTTATGCTTGCCATGTTTCCTATAGATAGAGCCCTAGTATTAGGGTCATTTTTTGATGTAGCTGCTACAATTTGCTGCTGCCCGGATGGTATAAAAGCAGGAGCATTCGGACTTAATCCTCTCTTGTTTGCTCCACTATCCGTAGAATTAGAAACCTGTTCGCTTTGCACCTTTGCTGCCTCGTCCTTTGATGGAGGAGTTGCTGAAAATTGAGCTGCCTCATCGTCACTCTCCTCTTGGATGTTATCTGCATAATCTTCTTCCTCCTCTACAACTCGCTCAGCCCAAGTCTTGCGACTAAAAACAATTGCACTCGTCGCACCTTGTTGATCCTTATTACCACTTAACTCATTTATGGATAAATCCTTACCCGTGTTTGCTTGTTTATTGTTACCTGTTGACAGTAGATGCTGTCCAGATTCACCAGCATGCTCAACAAAGGACTCCATCAATTGTGAGGGAACCTCAAAGACTGAGGTATTTAGCGCGACCAAAGGTGCCTTAACCTTTGGAGTTGTATTCAACAACATAGCTGCCTGGGCGTCCTTCACCATTTTAGCTAAATCGGGACTGGAAAAATGCAATGTTGGCGTAACTACCACTGCCTCTTGCTCATCAACTGGAACAAGTTCTTTCGAAGCAACAAGTTGTCCACCATCGTATGTACCATGCTCATTCTCAACAGCCAAAGCATCAAAAGAATTAGAGCAACAAATGTTTTTTCCAATAGTTAGCTGATTTTTGCGACTGGAAACATCCTTTTCACTAGGTGATAGGTGTACATGATTTACCACTTTCCAAGCTGCACCTTTAGATTGTTGCATCGCTTTAGCACCAGATTTTAAAACATCACCCGTAGATAAAGCACCTGATGGTATTTCAACTGCGGCAACTCGATCACCAGCTGTATTGACTCTAACTGGTTCTGTTAATTTCTGCACGTTAGTTTGCCCATGTCCATTGTCTGTTTAATGCCCCGTTTCAGCAAATGTTTGGCCAGCACCTGGATCCTTACAAACACCAGCTAAATCTCGATCAAACATAGGACCTGCAACATCCTTCAGATCTTTAATAACCTTATTAAGAGCTGCTGCAACTGGAACTATCACAACACTATCAACAGTTTCTATATGATGCAACTTAACAACATCTAATCCTTGAGAAACTCCCTTAGTAGCTGAAGTAACACCTCGATCAACTGTGGCATTTCTGAGAAACCACATGCTCCACTCGATTCTCAACAGTTGCTTCATCCGCATTCCTAGCTTTAACAACATGATCAATCCCTTTCATCATCTCTGTTTCCCTAACCAAATTCACTGCATTTGAAGCTCTAGCTAGAGATCGATCAACTGGAATATCGGCACGATTTGATGCATTAGTTTTTTGCTGCAACTTAGCATTTAAATAATCCCTTGCATCCCCTTGTAATTTTTCAATCAAAATTCCTTCAGTCATGACAATTTCTTCCTCACCTTGCATGATTAATTGCTCCTCACCATGCATGTTTCCTACTGACTTTTCATTCAGCAATCTACATGTATTTTCATCATGTCCCTGATGCTTACAATGGAAGAAATACAGTGGTAAATTATCATACACAACATCCTGAAAAACGTCAACAGTCTTTCTCGTTTCTTTGTCTACAAATTGCAATCTCATCTTCTCACGTAACTTTTCCTTTAAATCCAATATCACCATAACCCTTACTGCACTAGAACGTGATTTAATCTGAGTTGCTTTATCAATAGCTATGGGTCTGCCAACAGCTCAAACTATGGACAATAGTGCTTTTTTGGCGAACAACTCCGGCGACAAGTTCAGAAGCGATATCCATACAACAGCCTTCGTCGTCTCCTCCTTTGCATTAAAATCAATAGACCATGGAAATACTCTAATTTGGTGTTCCCTTCCATTGTGATTAAAGTACAGTACTGACCTTGCAAGTGAGGTAACATAACCATCAAATTGATCAACCCTAATGAGTATTTGTCTTGGCGCAAGTTGTCCGATCAAAGCTTGTCCTTTGATACCAAAATTTTTCGGCAGTAAGTTCCTCAAAGTTGATAACTCCAGCACGTTTGAAGATAGTTTCACCACAATAGCTTGATGTAGTCCCTCCTCCTTTGCAAATTCCATTCGTTCTTCTTTTGTAAACTGAACAGTTGGTACTCCATGGATAACTTCAACAGGTTTTAGGTTTGTTTGGTTCAAATTCACGGCTGTTTTGATTTGAGATAATCTTGTAGCATATGTAAGTTGATTTCTAGGGTTTAGGATGCTCTCTTTAGGGTTTGTTGGTGGCTCTCCCACATCCAAAGGCTGGGGAGATATGGGCATGGCCATGGAAGCCCTAAATCACCATGAAATCGCCAAGAAAGGGAGGAGAGAGTAGAAAGCGTTTTTTTTAGGGTTTTTTTTTTTGCCATTTTTTTTTTTCCTAATGGAAACTTCAATATCGATTCTGAGGATTTTTAGCAATTGGTTGATGAATTTAAAGAGAAATTTGGGGGGTTTGGCCTAAAGTTACATAATATGATTTTTTTTGAGTTTTAATCATCGAATTGGAGTCATATTTGAGTGAAACTAGTATGGTTGGACTCGTAATTGAATGAGTTTTGGATTTTGTGAGTTTTGTTGGGTTCCGAGGCGCGGGTCCGGGCATAATTTTTTGGTCAATTTTGAGTTTTGATTAAGGATTCGATCTTTATCATTTGGAATTATTTCCTTGGGATTTATTTGATGTATTTGAGTTGCTTTTGGCTAGTTTTGAGCCGTTCAGAGGTCACTACACGCGTGATGGCGTCTTTGGAGCATCGCTTGGCTTGCTTGGCATTGGTATTTGTCTCGTTCGAGGTAAATAACTCTTCTAAATTTAGTTTTGAGGGTATGAAACCCCGTAATACATGTTATGTGATTGGTATTGAGGTGATGCACATGCTAGGTGACGTGCGTGTGGGCGTGCACCATGTGAATTGGGACTCTGCTGCTTCCATGGCACTGTATACTGGTCCTACTTTGTTGATATCCATGTTTCCACCATGTGATAAAATAGTTAAGTTGTCAATCATGCTAGATATCATGTTTAGGCATTATGCCGATACTGTTTGGATCCATAATGGTTGTTTCTTACTGTCATCTCACTGATTTCATTGATATTTTGTACTCAGTCATATCCACACATTCATACCATATCTCAGTCTCAGTTATTATTTATTGATACATCGTATCATTGTTGTCAGGCTAGTTTCATGACATTGTGAGCCCGTGAGTGAGACTAGAGAGACTGATGATTGAGTGAGGCCGAGGGCTTGAAGAAGAGTGATATTTTATGGGATCGGGCTGCACGCCGCAACGATATATTGATTACATTTTATGAGATCGGGGTGCACACCACAGTGATATTTTAATTATATTTTTATGGGATCGGGTTGCACGCCGCCGCGATATAGCGCTTCTGCTGAAGGAGCCCCTCGGGAGTCTACACACCCCTAGTGAGCACAATCGACTATATATATGTGGATCGGGCTGCACGCCACAACATATATTGTACAACATTGAGTGATTGAGTGTGCTGAGCATTTAGCATAGTGAGAGAGGATGCGAGACAGTGAGATTGAGTACTTTGAGAATGTGAGTACATGAGCTCATCATCAAGATGCATTGCATTTGACATGGTACTTGAGATACATGCATAGATATGCATTTCCTGCTGCTACCCAGTTTTGGGGTCAGTTATGATTTTACCTGTATCTTGACATGTAGGCGAAGAGACGTGCTTTCCTCATACTATCTGTAAATCAAACATTTTACTTATCGTTGAAAGGATTTTTGGGAAAAATCACAGTTTTCAAACTTAGCATTTTCATTAAAAGATTTGAGTTTTCACTGAGATACTTGAAAAGCATGCCTATTTTCTGGAACTGTGAACGAGCTGAAACTTCTGAGATACCTCTTTTATTACTTGTATTATGCTGTTATGAACTGTTGTGGAATATTGGTATTGGACAGGGGTCTTGTGTTAGCTCGTCACTACTTTCAACCTAAGGTTAGGTTTGTTACTTATTGAGTACATGAGTTCGATTATACTCATACTATACTTCTGCACCTTGCGTGCAGATGTTGGCTGCTGATGTTGCTGTGTTCGATAGGAGCTGGATTGAAGATGTACCTGTGTCCCGGTTGTAGCTGACCCTTGTTCGTGGTAGCTTTAGATCTATAAAACTTTGTTTATGTAATTTTCAAACAAACAATGTATTTATTTCATTTCAGCTTTGTAAATTCTATTCTTAGAAGCTTGTGATTTGTACTACCAGTAGTAAATTACTTTCTTTTAATTGTCTTGTTAGTATTATTGGAATTTGATAGTTATTAGTTAGCTTACCTAGCGGGTTGAGTTAGGTTCCATCACGACTAGTGGATTTGGGGTCGTGACAGAATATTTAAAAGAGGACAAAAGAAATTTGGTACAAGTTGAAAATATTTAAGAGAAGAAAGCAAACATAGTTTTGCATGACCTAACTTCAGACAATTATATCTCTCAATGTATGATGAGTTGAGCTATGATCCATACATCAAATGAAAAATCCTTGGGTTTAGTTTTCATAACTTTAAATTATTCGTCGTTCCGAAATTATCACCTTTTTACTAAAGGATAGCATAGCAGAAATTATGTTCTTGGGAAAAAAATGCCTTCTCACGATGCACCTTGCAACACGTAGCGCGACGCGACATGCTAAATGTTGGCCAAAAGTAGAGGAATAAATTTTTGTCTGCAATGTGTAAATAAAAGGGCACTTTGGAAAAAGAAAAACTCGCTTTATATTTAAAAGAATAGATAACATCTAAGACATAAAAATACTAGATCGTATGACTTGTTTAAGTTATTTGCTTATGCGTAATTATTTGCTTATGTGAATTTACTTGTAAAACTCAGACGTTCAATTCAGATTCAGAACAATAAATAATTAATTGTTATGATGTATTATGATTGCTAATTTATGTGCAATTGCTTGTACTGCTTATTCATTCTTTTCAGATTTAGATCGCCCTGGTCACATTTCAAAAGGGAGAAATAACGAACCTCCCCGAGCATGAATGTCACGGTGGCCAGGGTTAGCTATACCATGATTGTAGATGCTAATACGCTCAGGTAGGTTGAGCTTGTTTGAGCTGCTTGATATCCCCAAATATAGTTGAGCTTGAGTGAGAACAACCATATCGCTACTCAGATGAGTTGATCTTGATTGAGCTACTCAATGGTTTCACATATAGATTAAGATTGAGTGAATATTATAAGAGGGCTCACAACAACTTTAGCAGTTCTTGTGTGTATCTAGATCTCTCACACCCAGGGCCACTATAGGTAAGTCTTTAAAAAATATTATTTCTTTAAAAGTTACACAGTTTTCAGCTTTAGCTTGATATATCAGTTTTAGACTCAACTTTCAACTTATATTTAGTTATTAAATACAAACTTAGTTTTTAATTAGCTTTAGCTTTTAGTTATCAGTTTATATTCAACTTTAGTAATTAGTTTTCGCTTTCAGACAATTAGAGTTAAACGGTACACAAGTGATTATTATGGGTAAATAGGTCGAGTACCATCATGTCCACCCCAGTTTCGGGGTGTGACAGTTTATTAGCTTTTGTAATTTGATTTATGCTTAAAATTAAACAAATGCTCAAATTATATTCACTACAAAGGAGAAAGAATAATAGTTGAATAAAAAATTGTCAGAATTTATAAATAAAAGAAGAAAACAAATAAAAGTGTTCCGAAAGAATATACACATCATATATTAATTATATTCACATGGCAACATGGGCGTATCTAGAGTATAATGTATGGGTTCCCGAAAACCCAGTAACTTTTGCATAGACCTTTGTATGTTTATTAAAAATTCATTAAATATTTATAAATATCTAACTGTGAACCCAGTTATTATAGTATATTAATTTGAGATTGCGACAGAAAACATAAACTTCAAATCCTGAATCCGCCTCTGCATGACAAGGGTGAGAAAAAAGATAAGAGGTGAGTGAAAATTCCAAGCTTGGAAGTCATGAGATTGTAGGAACACCGCCGTAGAATTGATGAATTGTTGCTTCCCATCTACTACTACTACGTTATTTGGTGTAACGCTGTCCTTGAATTGTTTGATATGTCTTCTTTCGAATTAAATTCATTGCCAAAGATGAAATGCATGAATTCTTTAACATATGAAAACGACGCATGTAATTTTTTTTTTAACACATGAAGATGATTGACTAGCTATTCCTGCTGTCGTAATTATTCATCTCTGTGAATTTGCTGGAAATAACTTGTGTCGATTGTGTACTTTGTAGGTTAGCTAGCTGAAGTTCACTCTGTACATAAATCTTTTTGTGTAAAATCGATGACAAGATCAAATGGATATAAGTAACTTATATATATATATACATTGATGATGCAATCTTTTTTTACAATATTAGAATTAAAGAGTTATAACATGTTACTTATCCTTCTTCTGTTTTAAATTACCACTTCATCCTTGGAATAGATTTGACGTATTGGCTTTTGCATAACTTAATAGTTTAAAATATTTTAATATTAGTAATGTGTATATATAATTTAAAACTCACATCACAATGGTACGGTGTTATGGACTTACCTATAGAATAAATAAATTTTATTTATAAATTAAAAAAATAGTATATAAGCATATATAATGCTGAAATAATAAAATATTGAGCATCGTAAAAAAATTAATTAGAACAATCTGTTCGTAATAATAATTTTGATATTAACAACAAAACTAAAAAATTTATTTATACAATTGAGAATGAAAGAAAGTTCAAAATATATATTTCATGCACGTAACATAAAAAATAATTATTTTAAAAAATATTTTTATAATATACGTTATATATTCTTGAATACTATGCTCAATTATATTATTATTCCAACATTATGAATGCTAGAAAATAATTTTTTATTTTTTATTTTATAAATAAAATTTATTTGTTCTATAGCTAAGTCCATAATGTAGATTTAAAAGAGAAAATATCATAATTATAAAAAAGAAAAAAAAAAGATAAAGTTGACAATTTAGAGGGTAAAATATGTATTTGACAATCAAAAGGTTGAGTGACGTTCTAAGTGCTATAGACATAATTAAATGACTTTTATTACAAACAAAAAAAATGACTTTATTAAATAATTTTGAATAGTTTGAATAACCATTTAAGTAATCTCAATTGTTGAAATATTGAATCAAATTGGATTTTTACTAATTTTAAATCCAATAAGAATGTATAGAATGGACAGAAAAGCAAGATAACATAAGAAGGAAGAATGATGTTTCGGATAAGGAGCAGACATGGCAGCACGTGCTGAGACAGCCTTAAACATAAATGATAATATGTGTTCCCTTATTTTCTTTGCACTTCAGAAGTTTACAGACAAGACAATATGCATAGCGACGATAAATAGTTTGTAGAAGAAAGAAGACGATGCCCAAACATACAAACTTCTGAATTAAGCTGCTTTGTTTAAGCAAAAGCAACAAACAAACAAATATTACAGAGCATTAAGTACAGTAGTAAGACGGTATTAGAGATTTAGAGTAAAATGTTGGGATTATTTGGACTTAAATTAATTAATTGCTTTAAAACTTCAAATATTCTAGTCCTTTTTATTTATCGTTTCAGGTTTTGATATATTCATTAAAAAAATAATTTAATGTCATCAATATTTGATTAAAGGCAAAATGGCCTCCTACCCACTTAAATTTGTACCGGTTTGTCATCTCGGTGTTGATACCCAATTTTGCCCTTATATTTTTCAAAATACATATATACTTTCAAAATAACATTTTTGCATCATTATTTAGTTTAATAAACCTATACAAGTATTTTTTTTAATAATTTTTCATAATTTTTAGAGCTTTAAAATAATTTTCTTGCATTTAAATATATAAATATTTAGTAATTATCCCTTAAATTATTTTGTGATGACTAAGTTACCTAAAATTATTATTTTGCACCCATAATATATGTTTCAAATATTTTATTTCATTTCATTTAATTACATTAGTATTTTTAAAGTTATTTATCTAACTTTGCAATAATGGCCTATATTCATACATAAAGGCTCTTCATTTTATATTATCTGTGTCAAAATAGTATTTTTGTATTTTTATAATACAAAGTTATTATTTTAAGTATTTCAGTGTATAAATAATATTTTATTTATTAAGCATTTTTATAAATCATTTTTGATAAATTGTGGGGTATTCAAATAATAGCCCAATTTTTACCTATTTTTGGATCCAAATTAATCCAGCAGCTTTACCCAATTACCCCAAGCCCAAAACCAAACTACCCTTTAAAATTGACCCGGGAAGACCCCTTTTAACCCGCCCCCACTTTCCTTTGATCCTGGCCATTGATCTCAAATGATCAACGACCCCTAATAAACCAACCCCTTCTAAATTACCCCATTCCCTAACCATAACCCCATTTTCTTGTTTCCGCTGCCTCTGAACACCACCTTATCTCCCAAACAGAAACTCTAGCCGCCCCCTTAATTCCCTCTCCAAATCCCACTAATAATGGGATTCGACTTTTGTTTACCATATATGGATCCTTGGGGTACTGGTTACACGATTTTGGTATTTATTAGGTATTTGCCTAATTATGGAAAATACCACCTCTATACCAGACGAGAATCGACTCATAGATTTGGACGATATCCCGTCCGTATTCGCGAGATGAACTAGATTCTTCATACCAGTTGGCCTATCTCGAATTTAAAACCCTAACTAGGGTTTGGAGTTTGATACTTTTCCTTTTCTATTATTCTACTGACTTGCATGTGAGATTTTCCCCTTTTCTTCGTCCCTGTTTACTTGATTTCTTTCCTTACCTATGTCTAATAAGTTATTTTCCTTGTTTGTGCATCCAATTTTACTGCTATATAAACCCCTCCCCATTCCCTTTGAGACAGACTTTAATCATAATAATCTCACTAAAATTTGAGGCTGGTTATGTTAATTCCTTCATTGTTGTTCTGTGCTTTGTGTTGGCCGGCTGAAAGCCAAGGCCATTGAGAATCTATTGTTCGAACTTTTTATTGGTGCGGGCATTGCCCGAGGTTCTTTTGAATCTCTTGGGAACTTTGACGCATCGATATTTCTGAGTTCTTGTGGATCTTTTGTTTTTTTATTGTTGTCCGTTTAACTAGTAAGCTACTTGAATCTTGCAATTTCGTCCCTATGTGTCTTTGATTCGCATGTGTTCTCACCTAAGAAATGTATAGCTTAATGTATTTTCTAGATCATTTTGTGCGCGATTCTGTTAATTCTACTGTGTTCTAAGTCTCGTTAGCAGCTAAATTCCTCCTAATGCTGCTAGTTTTGAGATTCCTTAAGTCTAGTCTGGATAATCTGATTTTCTTAAGTTCGTTTAATCAGTGTATGGGTTCTTGAATATTCCCTAAAACTTGCTTACTTGCATTGTCATTGATCTCTATAATGAATACTTCACACTTGTGTTAGAACTTCCTGTGTTAATTATAACCTGTTCCCCTGCTATTGTGCCACTCAGCATGAGCCCATACCCATTAGTGATTGACTGAGATCTTAACAATTACTTCAATTTGTTTTCCATGCCCTATTTGAACCATTTTGTTTTATGTCATAACTTAAACCTTCTTTAGTTAATTAGTCTATTATGTCAATCTCAGAATATCTACATGTGTTATTTGGTATGGGCTTGCTATCTTGCACTGCTCTGAATTTCTGCAATGTTTGTCCTGCATGTACAATATGTTTCAATTTGTATTAAGGCCACTTTCTATCGATTATGATCTTGCTTCTATGCTAATATGTTTCCCCAGTATGCCTTTTGGTTCATTTGATACCCTATCTTGTAACGATCCGGTCGGTCGTTCTGAGAGTTTAGCCCCGTTTCCCCTATTCTGCTGCATTTTATGTGGTTCAGCTCTTCGGTGTTTTGTTGGGTTGGTTGGCATCGGTTCAGAGTGGTCGTGGTTAGAATTGAGACACTTAGTCTCTTAAATTGGCCTAAAAGTTGAATAAGTCAACTGAGAGTTGAGTTATTGGTAAACGACCTCGGAATGTAGATTTCATGGATCGGATAGCTTTGTTAGGTGATTTGGGACTTAGGAGTGTGTTCGGAACGTGGTTTTGATGTCCGGTGTAGAATTAGGCTTGAATTGGCGAATGTTAGTTTTTGGCGATTTCCGGTCGGCAGTGAAAAATAGGCTATAGTGGCCGGAATAGAATTCCGAAAGTTTGAGTAGGTTCGTAGTATCATTTTGAATGTGTGTGCAAAATTTCAGGTCAATCAGACGTTTTTGGATGGTTTCGGCATCTTTGGCGAAATTTAGAAATCTCAAAGTTCATAGGCTTGAATCCAATGTGATTTTGGTATTTTGGCATTGTTTTGGGTGTTTCGAAGGCTCAACTAATTTTGAGTAAGGTTATGGGACGTGTTGGTATATTTAGTTGTAGTCCCGAGGGCCTCGGGTGTGTTTCGGGAGGTTAACGGATCAAGTTTTGATGTTGGAAATTACAGATTTTGCAGGTGTTCAGTTATGGTTTTCTTCTATGTGATCGCAAGAGTAAGGATGTGATCACATAGGCTTGTGTGAGGCAGCATGTTATTTGTTCTATGCGACCGCGTTTTGGGAGGCTACGATCGCGTGGGCTATAGGAGCGTGTGCTTATGCGATCGCGTGTGAGGACTGTGCGATCACATAGGGGGTGAGGTGCGTGTGGGGGCTGTGTGTTAGTTCTGTGCGAACGCGTGGGTTAAGGTACGATCGCGTAGAGACGGTTTGGTATGTGCTTCATGAACGCGGGTTCTGGAATGCAAACACACTGAGGAAATAATAGGGGCCTGGGCAGTATATTTTAAAAAGCCATATCCGCAATTTTTAGCCCACTTTTCACCATTTTTGGACGGATTTGAAGCTTTTGAGAGAGATTAAAGAGAGAATCAAAGGGGAAGCACTTGGAGGTAAGATTTTTTATTTCATAACTCGATTCTATGTTGATTTCTAAGTAATTAAACCTGACATTAGTTGGATTTAAACCCAAAATTGGGGAAGTTAGGGCATAGGAAATTGGAGACTTTATTTGAGGAATTGAAGGGGCTAGTATGGTCCGATTTTGATGTTCTTGGTATGCATACACTCGTGAGGGAATAAGGATTCTAGGTTTTTTATTTGTATCAAATTCCGAGATGTGGGCCCGGGGGCCGGGTTGGGTCAATTTCGGGATTTGTGCGTAATTGTGATAAGTTTCGAATGAGTTTCGTCTCCCAAGCATGTTTTGATATTATTAATCTAGTTTTGATAGGCTCGGAGAATTTGGGAGCCGACTCGAGGGGGAAAGAGTATCGCGGAGTAGCTTTTTGGACCGGTTTGAGGTAAGTAATGACAGTAAATCTTGTCCTGAGGGTATGAAACCCCGGACTTCGTATTTTCTCACTATTTTTGGAGTGGCGCACATGCTGGATGACGAGTGTGTGGCATGCACTCATTGGGGATTTGGACTTGGTCCTTCCCATGGCAACTATTGATTTGCGTATTTACTTGTAAATCATATGTTAAATCGTGTTTTCAGACTATTGTTATATTTTTACTGCTATTCCTCACTGTGTTGACTTATGATTTACACTCAGCCGTATTGTGTATAACTGATTTCAAAACTCAGTCCTATATACACTATTTTGAGATATAAAAAAAAAAAAATTTTTTTTGGGTTGAGTACCCCGTTTTACTGATAGCCCGGATGGCTTTTTGAGAGATTTCTGACTGAGTGTGGTCGAGGGACTATGTTGTGAGTATGCTATGGGATCGGGCTGCACGCCGCAACATGTTACATTGTTCATGATATGTAAGAGGCCGAGGGCCTGAGTGATTATTCCACGAGAAGGCTTAATATTAGCTCTTGGGTTGTAGGAGCCCCTCCGGAGTCTGTATACGCCTTCAGTGAGCCAAGGTACCTACTGAGTGCGAGTTCCAAGTGACAAATGATTGGGAGGTATGAGTGACTGTGAGGTTTCTCGATGGGCTGATTATGAGTGATTGTGAGGTTGCCCGGGGGGGCTGATTATGAGTGACTGTGAGGTATGGTCGAGGGATTGATTCTGAGTGATGTTACGCCCGAGGGGAAGTTTCTTATTCATGTTTTCCCGAGTGGCTACTTATGATTCATTTCATTTTTACACTAAACTTCTTGGACATTTTTCTGAATTTGTTAGAAATTACACTTTTCAAAGGAGTGTTATTGACATTGGCTTTTTAAGCATGATGATTTAACGTATACACTGTTGGAAAGAAAGATTGTGCTTATTGTGAAATGATAAATTGACTTTATGTGTTTCTTACTGTTGAGACCTGATTTATTTTCATTACTACTGAGTTGGCGTACTCACATTACTCCCTGCACTTTCTGTGCATATCCAGGTGCTAGGGCAGAGTGAGCTGTGTATCTGTTCCAGAGACTTCTCGGAGATTTTGCGAGGTAGCTTCACGCGTCCGCAACCCTGCTCTCTCTCCTTATTATTGTTATAGAGTTTATTTTCCAGAGTTGTATATTTTCTATAGATGCTCATGACTAGTGGCTCCGGGATCTTGGGGTTGTATTTAATATTTGGTGTAGCTTTATCTGTTTTGAAATGATTAAACGAAACCTTTATGGATTACCAGTTCAGTAATGATATAATGAAAGATTCTTTACGTTTGAGCGTTAATTTTGCCTGACTAGTTCCACGATAGGGGCCATCACGACTAGTTTAGATTTGGGATCGTGACAAGTTGGTATCAGAGTGCTAGGTTACATATGACTCACCGGTCATGAGTAGGTTTAGTAGAGTCTTGCGGATCGGTACAGAGACGTATGTACTTATCTTCGAGAGGCTACATAACCCTTAGGAAAATCTCATATTCTTGAATTCTTGTCGTTCGAATCCATTTTATTCAGCCAAAAGCGTAACTCTTGAATTCCTTCCATGTATTCAAATGCGCGCGTGAGCGCTTGGTATCAGCTGTGCATCGACGGCTAGTGACTTTCATGGATGAGATGTGATTTTAGCATGTTGATAATGGGCCAGTCTGGAGGACTTGAGGCCGGATTCTGTCTGTGGCTTGAGCGTTGAGATTTCATTATGTGAGCATATATGTTTGGGACTTATATGTCCGTTGGTGTCCTTATTGATGGGACTTTGTGATTGGATGACTATGTGGTGAGTGTGATTTGAGGGTGAGATGTGTTCATATCGCTTGGTTGTGACAAAAAGGGATGGGCTGGATATGTAGCAAGAGCTATTGAGTGTTTGACTTATGTCTGGAGTTGGCACATGGCCTCGAGTCATGAGTGTATGGTAAGAACTCTTATGTTGTTCATTTGTGGAGTGAAGAGGATCCTTCTGTTGTGTTATGAGCTCCTGGTGATATATTTTGGGCTGATCATTGCCCAGTAGCGTTCATGTATTTGATTAATGGTGTATTCCAGCCGTATTAGCACTCCTTTGTTATTGTATTCATTGACGGCATCCTGGCGTATACGCGTAGCCAAGGGTAGCATACTCAGTATTTGAGGACGGTATTATAGATATTGATGGAGGAGAAGCTTTATGCAAAGTTCTCCAACTTTGAATTTTTGGCTCAGTTCAGTAGCATTCTTGGGGCACATGGTGTCCAGTGAGGGTATTCAGGTGGTCAGACGAGTGTGGAGAGAACTTCCAGAAGCTTAAAATTTCCTTGACCACAACTCCAGTGTTATTTCTGCCATCAACTTCAGGTTCTTATACCGCGTATTGTGATGCCTCGAGGGTAGGCGCTGGTTGTGTTTAGATGTAGAAGGATAAAGTGATTGCATAATAACTATGAGTTTCGGAAGGGTATAGAGAGAGATCAGTTTGATTCTAAGCAGGCGAGGCTATTTCCTGCGGGGTGTCCTGAGGTTGTGTGACCTTTATGTTGTTTTGTAGCAAGTTCTCTTTTACCAGTAATTGATATATGTTGCAATTTGAGTTTAGATCACTTGTGGGAGTTGGCACGACTATTGAAATGGTGAATGCAAGGTTGGAGATGATTTGGGATGTTAAATGGTTTGAGTTATATATGAGCTTATAAAGGATTTAGTTGAATCTCATTGTGGTAGGAAGACGGTGTTAGCGTATGATCATTATGAGTTACTGTTTGTTTTGATCTATGGCTTTGAGCCACGTAGGGGAGTCTACTATTGATAAGTTGGTTTCATAATTATGTGACGTGTTGGGTTTGGTTCAAGGTATACTGGTGAACCAGTTATGACATGCAGGGGTTGAGATCGAGAATGACTTGAATAAAGAAAATTTTGGATAGGGGTTGTGTTATGCTTTATGGGTGTATAAGAATCATGGGATGCATTGAGTTGTTATTAGTGAAGGATGTAATGTGCATGGGGCAGGAGTTTATTTGGTTGCATTAAGGTGGGGTTACTTCCTGGGGTGTTGGAGTGCTAATGGAGCACAGGTCGTTCGGTCCGTTTGATCAGTCTAATTGAGGTTTGAGTAGAGTGGATGACTCTCGAGAATGGTTCTAACAGATTCAAGGTTAAATATAGCGATTGGGAATCTTCAAGGTGCGTTTTGGGCTAGAACTGAGATTTACGTTGGAGGGTGTCAAGACTTGTGTCATTTATACATTATCATGGATTCTACATATCAATATCAAGAAGGTGAAGGTAATGGCTTTAGATTTGCAGGAAGTCTCTTCAGGGTAAGTATTTTGAATGTGGTACTTTTGGGGATATTTGAGAGAGTATTCAGCAACTTATGAGCCTCAGACGGTATGGTTTTGTGCTTGGATATTATGTGGTGAGTCTAGGTTGAGAATTGTGGTATTATGTTAAAGAGAAGTATCGATTCGAAGGTAATTCGGAAGGAACTTGGATTAATAGGACATCTTGGTAGTAGGTGAGATCGGCATGATAAGGGGTATGATTAGTCCTTTGGGTGTTTATGAGGCAATGAGTTTTACAAGTGTTTCTTATCAATGCTCTTGGGTTTTGGCGACCTGCGTATCTTGGTTGAGTTAGAAGGATTCAGTCCTGGCGGTTTGGTGTTGTACAAATGGGATTCAGATAGTTCCTGATGGTTTCTACCACGGTTAGAGATGTATATTTTCTGCTAGCGCGAGGAGCTTATGATGTATAATGATTTTGCTTCTAGAGGGAATCAAATGGAAAGTTCTTGGCTAGTTGGGTACATAGTCATTTGTGGCTCGGAAGGGATCATGAAGTTCTCATATTCACCATAGGATGGCATGGCGTATGTGGTATGTTGTGTAGAGTTGAGATTTGCATATGTGAGGTTACAGTTCAGTTCTGGGAGGAAGGTCAAAAAATTCGTAGGCAGCATTGGCCGTTTCAGATGACTAGGTAGATTATATCACCAATTGGGTGTCTTGATGAGGGTATACATTTCAGAAAGGTCAATGTGTGGAGTTAAGGATGCTTCACCGGTATTGGGACGCTCTCTTGTTGGATCGACTGCTGATATTCAAGGTTGCTTGGTAACACGGAAGAATTATAGGGGTATCCCTCGTGGAATGATTGAGTATTAGGGATGTGTTATGTATTCGAGCGGTGGAGTTAAGATCAGATATAGTAATTGGTGCGCTTCATGACTTCGAGACTGAGAGTTCTCATAAACAGGTTATTTTGTGGTAGTGAAATGTGAAGATGCGAGCAAAGCTAGTCAGATGTTAGTATGTATCATGATTAAGTCATTGTGAACTTTTCGGTGAGTTATCTATCTGTTGTGGGTGACCAGAGTTGATTTAACGTTATTGGTAGGCCCAATATGGGTGTGTGTTCTACACCGGGTTGGAATTGTTGACTCCAAATTGCTATGGTTGAGGGATGTACCACTTGTATGACATTGAGTTTATTCGTATTCTGGAATGATATATGAGTTACCCTCTGGGGTTGCGAGGAGTTGTGATCGTTGTTTATAAGCACATATGGTGCGGTTCTAATTGGGCTTTATATCCAGATTTGAGTAAGGTAAGTAATTGGGCATTCCGGGATTGAGACATATTGGTTATATTCTTTCGGGTTCGTGTGGCATGGTATCGTCCGATTCCCCGTGGTTAGGGAAACGCACTTTGAGTAGTTGATGTCGAATTGCGCATGGTTATTGATTTTGAGCAAGGTGTCTCGAAGTATTTCATGTGGACCAGCGTGTGGATGGGATCACGCATTGTAGCGGAGTTATGTGGAGGTATGATCCTTGGTTTCAGATTCGTGTGTTTTGATTTTTTTTCCGATGAGTGTCAGGCTCTTATCATGGTGTTATGATGGTAATTGTTAATGGCGGGATGGTCCTCTCGTGTGAATCTTTTATATAATTTGATTACATTAGGATGTTTCTATTGAGTGCACGAGTTGCACATGTTATGGATTTGAATTTTATTGCTGTGTCATGTCATCAGAGTGGTCGTGTTGGATGAGAAGAGATCATTGGACCTAGAATGAATACTGTCAGAATTGATTACAACATAGTTGGAAGGATAAATATCGGGAGTCGACTTAGAAATCTGCTATAATTCCTGTTTGGGAAGGGGGAGCTTCATGTCTGACTGATCGGACGAATGGTTGCTAGTTTCTACGTGTTTCTTTCATCTTCGGCACCTTATGAAAGTGTTAAAGTGAGTCTTTGCTTGATAAGAGGTTATTCACCGGTATTGGGTTGTTTGAGCAGCTATTGCGATTAGGAGCTATCGCTATGAGTGTTTGAGTCATGCGGTATGTTATGTGATTACATCTGGGGTATGGCTTGATACAGTATGTTCATACTTATTCAGTTTATAGTTGTGGAATTTTGATCTTGCAAAGTATTTCAGAAGTGGGAATTTGGTTATAAGGTTTATAGGTCAGGTTGAATTATGAAATTTCAGTTATGTGTGTTATCAGACCTATTTGGGATAAGGTGGTGTGAGATCACCCCCGGGTATGTGTATGGTAGGATTGCACGGCAATTTGATGGTTTCTGAAATAACCCTGGGCACGTTCGAGGTCGAACATATATTTAAGTGGGGGAGAATGTAACGACCTGGTCGGTCGTTCTGAGAGTTTAGCCCCGTTTCCCCTATTCTACTGCATTTTGTGTGGTTCAACTCTTGGGTGTTTTGTTGGGTTGGTTGGAATCGGGTTCGGAGTGGTCGTGGTGAGAATTGAGACACTTAGTCTCTTAAATTGGCCTAAGAGTTGAAAAAGTCAACTGAGAGTTGACTTATTGGTAAACGGCCTCGGAATGTAGATTTCATGGATCGGATAGCTTCGTTAGGTGATTTGAGACTTAGGAGTGTGTTCAGAATGTGGTTTTGATGTCCGGTGTAGAATTAGGTTTGAATTGGCGAAAGTTAGTTTTTGGCGATTTCCGGCCGGCAGTGGAAAATAGGCTATAGGGGTCGGAATGGAATTCCAGAAGTTTGAGCAGGTTCGTGGTGTCATTTTGAATGTGTGTGCAACTTTTCAGGTCAATCAGACGTGTTTTGGATGGTTTCGGCATCCTTGGCGAAATTTAGAAATCTCAAAGTTCATAGGCTTGAATCTGATGTGATTTTGGTGTTTTGGCATTGTTTTGATTATTTCGAAGGCTCGACTAATTTTGAATAAGGTTATGGGACATGTTGGTATGTTTGGTTGAGGTCCCGAGGGCTTCGGGTGTGTTTCGGGAGGTTAACAGATCAAGTTTTGATGTTGGAAATTGCAGATTTTGCTGGTGTTCAGTTCTGGTTTTCTTCTATGCGGTCGCAAGGGTAAGGATGCGATCGCATAGGCTTTCTGAGGCAGCACGTTATTTGTTCGATGCGACCGCGTTTTGGGAGGCTGCGATCGCGTGGGCTATGAGAGCGTGTGCTATGCAATCGCGTGTGAGGACTGTGCGATCGCATAGGGGGGGGAGGCGCGTAAGAGGGCTGTCTGTTAGTTCTGTGCGAACACGTGGGTTAAGGTGCGATCGCGTAGAGAAAGTTTGTTCTGTGCGTCGCGAACACGGGTTCTGGAATGCGAACACACTGAGGAAATAATAGGGGCCTGGGCTTTATATTTTAAAAAGCCATATCTGCGAATTTTAGCCCACTTTTCACCATTTTGGGACGGATTTGAAGCTTTTGAGAGAGATTAAAGAGGGAATCAAAGGGGAAGCACTTGGAGGTAAGATTTTTGACTTCATAACTCGATTCTATGTTTATTTCTAAGTAATTAAACCTGAAATTAGTTGGACTTAAACCCAAAATTGGGGAAGTGGGCATGGGAAATTGGAGACTTTATTTGAGGAATTGAAGGGGCTATTGTGGTCCGATTTTGATGTTCTTGGTATGCATAGACTTGTGAGGGAATAAGGATTCTATTTTTGTAATTTGTATTGAATTCCGAGATGTGGGCCCGGGGGCCGGGTTGGGCCAATTTAGGGATTTGTGCCTAACTGTGATAAATTTCGAATGTGTTTCGTCTCCCAAGCATATTTTGATATTATTAATCTGGTTTTGATAGACTCGGAGAATTTGGGACCCTGACTGTAAATCTTGTCCTGAGGGTATGAAACCCCGGACTTCGTATTTTCTCACTATTTTTGGAGTGGCGCACATGCTGGATGACGAGAGTGTGGCGTGCACTGATTGGGGGTTTGGACTTGGTCCTTCCCGTGGCAACTGTTGAGTTGCGTATTTACTTTTAAATCATATGTTAAATCGTATTTTCAGACTATTGTTATATTTGGGTTGTAAGGCATGTGTGAGGCCTTGTGCCGACCTGTTTAGACCCCTTGGGAGATTTTTACTGCTATTCCTCACTGTGTTGACTTATGATTTACACTCAGCCATATTATGTATAACTGATTTCGAAACTCAGTCCTATTTACACTATTTCGAGATATAAAAGAAATGATATTTTGGGTCGAGTACCCCGTTTTACTGATAGCCCGAGTGGCTTTTTGAGAAATTTCTGACTAAGTGTGGCCGAGGGCCTATGTTGTGAGAGTGCTATGGAATCGGGCTGCACAGTGCAACATATTACATTGTTCATGATATGTGAGAGGCCGAGGGCCTGAGTTATTATGCCATGAGATGGCTTGATATTAGCGCTTGGGCTATAGGAGCCCCTCTGGAATTTGTACAAACCGCTAGTGAGCGCATGTACCTACTGAGTGCGAGTGCCGAGTGATGAGTGACTTTGAGGTTGCCCGAGGGGATGATTATGAGTGAATGTGAGGTTTCCCGAGGGGTTGATTATCTGTGACTGTGAGGTATGCCCGAGGGGCTGATTCTGAGTGATGTTACGCCCGAGGGGCAGTTTCTTATTCATGTTTTTGCCCGAGTTGCTACTTATGATTCATTTCATTTTTACACTAAACTTCTTGGACATTTTTCTAAAATTTTTGGAAATTACACGTTTCAAAGGAGTTTTACTGACATTGGCTTTTTAAGCGTGATGATTTAACGTATACACTGTTGGAAAGAAAGACTGTGCTTATTGTGAAATGATGATTTGACTTTATGTGTTTCTTACTGCTCATACCTGATTTATTTTCATCACTACTGAGTTGGCGTACTCACATTACTCCCTGCACCTTGTGTGCAGATCCAGGTGATAGGGCAGAGTGAGCTGTGTATATGTTCCAAAGACTTCTCGGAGATTTTGTGAGGTAGCTGCACGCGTACGCATCCCTGCTCTCTCTCCTGCTTACTATTATAGAGTTTATTTTTGAGAGTTGTATATTTTCTGTAGATGCTCATGACAAGTGACTCTGGGATCTTGGGGTTGTATTTAATATTCAATGTAGCTTTATCTGTTTTAAAAAGATTAAACGAAACCTTTATGGATTACCAGTTCAGTAATGATATAAATGAAAGATTCTTTACGTTTGAGCGTTAATTTGGTCGGCCTAGTTCCACGATAGGCGTTATCACGACTAGTATAGATCTGGGGTCGTGATAAATTGGTATCAGAGCACCAGGTTACATAGGACTCACCAGTCATGAGCCGGTTTAGTAGAGTCTTGCGGATCGGTATAGAGACGTTTGTACTTATCTTCGAGAGGCTACAGAACCCTTAGGAAAATCTCACATTCTTGAATTCTTATCGTGCGAATCCATTCTATTCAGCCAAAACCGTAACTCTTGGATTCCTTCCATGTATTCGAATGTGCACGTGAGTTCTTGGTATCAGCTGTGCATCGACGACTTGTGACTTCCATGGATGAGATGTGATTTTAGCATGTTGATAATGGACCAGTATTGAAGACTTGAGGCCGGATTTTGTCTGTGGCTTGAGCGCTGAGATTTCATTGTGTGAGCACATGTGTTTGGAGACTTATATGTCCGTTGGTGTCCTTATTGACGGGAATTTGTGACTGGATGACTATGTGGTGAGTGTGATTGGAGGGTTAGATGTGTTTATATCGCTTGGTTGTGAGAAAAAGGGATGGGCTTGGTTGTGAGAAAAAGGGATGGGCTTGGTTGTGAGAAAAAGGGATGGGCTGGGTATGTAGCAAGAGCTATTGAGTGTTTGCCTTCTGAAAGCCAAGGCTATCTAGGTTCTATTGTTGACCTCCCTAGTGTGAGCACTACTCGGGGGTCCAATTGAGGCCCTTGTGAACTCTGACACACTAAGGCTTGGTCATAGTCACTCCCTAAACCTCCAAAACTGTTCCTAGTATTCTACTTCCCTGTCATGTACTGTGTATCTCTATTGGTTGTTCCAAGTGGTGCAACACTTGGTGCTGTGGCTAAGTGAATCGGTTTGGACTCTTCTGTGGACCCTTGAGTCATGTATTGAACATGGCTCTTTGTTGAAAGCCCGTGTACACTGTGTAAAAGATATTGAAGGCCCAACAATGCTGGGTATTTATTTATATTATTTGGGCCTACTGTGGTCCTGTTCACTGTTATGTAATAATTGTTACTTTACTCATTATTGGGCTTGTAATAATCTTTGTATAAACAATTGGGATTGTTAGTAAAAGGGAATGAGGTGGATTTTAATATTTACATGTGATGGGTAGATAACGTGCCTGTAGGACTTAACAATGTGTCTGCTATATGCGTCGTTCACTCTCTATGCATACTGTAGAAATCATGCCGTTAGGAGAAGCACACATTCACACTACTTGTCTACTAGCGAAGCATGAGCTCAAATTCTTCAATTGTCCTTGTTGCTACATGCTATTAAAAAACCTACCCATAGGAAATAAATATCGTTGAACTTTTCTTCAATTTGCATTGCTGCAGCATATCCACTAGAGATCATGCCTATAGGATTTTGATCATCTCATTGTTATTGTATCGCAATGTTCACCTAGAAAAAATGCCTATAAGGTTAAAGTATAACAATAAAATCGGTTCCAAGTGCTAATCGTTAGAGATCCTGTCTATAGGATACCACTATTCGCCTTAATAACCGTTAATGATGCCCCTCTCAACATTTTTTTATCGTTCACTTAGGTCACTATCAAAAGCATGAGTAATTCTGGGTTTCTCTCGATAGATTCCAATGTCTTCGCTATATAAATCACTTAGATGCAACATCTACAGGATTAATTATTAGAAATTTGCAATTTCAATAATTAGTACGCAACAACTGTATAATCTCGTCTATGAGCAACAGTTGGCCTCTGAAACTGCTTGCATGCCTTGATGCCTTATCACATAGAAATCATGTCTATAGGGATTTAAGTTCCTTAATTCTGAACTTCCTAACATGAAAACTTGTATCACGTGCATTTGTTATTTAAGTGTGGAGGCTAACTTGAGCCCTTAACTGCCTATATATGAAGTCCAATGTGCTTTTGTATGTCGCCTAGTTTTGAAATTTGTGAGCAGCCTAAGTGAGGTCTAGAACCACCCCCCAAAAATAGAGGTCCAATGCCTCCTGAACCATAGGTATGGGATGAGTAGTGCACGCATAGAGTACGACCTATAATTGAATTAGAACGCTTTTAGGTAACAACTTTAACTTTGTAACTTAGTAGCAGGAGATGATAGTCTATGCCCGCTAAGTAATATGAGTAACACCCCATCTCGAGGGAGTTACAAAATATTATTTATGTTGCATGGGGTGATCCTTTAGGCTAAAAAACTTAGGATCCCCCATCTCATTTTTTTTTCCGTTTCAATAAAGCAGTTGTACTCGTCTATTAAAAGTCTTTCTATAATAGAATTACTCAAACTTTGTTCTCTCTCCCTCTTTGTTTATCTAACTAATTCGTATAATTCAAGTTCAGCCAGGACCCACAGTTGTGGACCTCGAAGAGTGCCTAACACCTTCTCTTTGAGGTAATTTCGAGCCCTTACCCGATCTTTGATGATGTAAGCTAGTTGAACCAGAGTTATTTGCAAAATAGGTTCCCTAACGCACCTTAAAAATCATTAGGTGGTGACTCTTCTCTTTTATTTCTTCTTTAAAAGAGTTTTTACATGTCGAAACTCGATTTTGCGAGAAAAAGGGGTGCGACAGCATGTTGACTCTGCTGGGGATTCTCAAGCTCTTACCATAGCGAATTTGGCTTATATGAATTAGTCTTCTTTGATAAACGTTCTTCCTTCTTCTTTTTATTTGCTGCTACATGCACATCCCGCTCCTATTTTCCTTTTATTTATCAAATTCATTGTTACATGCGCATCCCTCCCCTATTCTTCTTTTATTTGAATTCGTCGTAGTATACAAATCCCTTCCCTTCTCGACCCTTCCTTTCTCAAATTGGTCATAACATGCATACCCCTTTTTACTAGTCATGCTTAATTGCTCTAAGCTGATCATCATTGGTTTTAAAATTGCTACATCATGTCTCTCCCCACCCTACTCCCTTGCTTACTTTATTTCCTATACTACACGAACTAACTTCTTCTTCTTTTCTTTCTTTTTACGTCCTTTATGTTTTATCTTAATACTGCGTTTATTTCTTTCATATATTTATCATGCAAATACTTGAAATGTGTTATTTATCTTTGCATAAAGCATGCCCCACATCATATTCCACCCGTGCCCAATTAATACCATAGCGGCGCTTGATGAGTGTCCGTGCTCTTCCGAAATTACCCTTTTAATTGGAAAGGCTTATTTGCGGCAAACTAGTCGATCAACGGTGTAGTCGATAGTTCCGTGTCTTTCCCTCTCAAGTTGTTCACTTGAGAGTACCAGTCTAGACCCTTCTAGAAACCTCGCTTCAATATCAACTGTGCATGCATCATGTCAAACCTAGTATGGGTTAGAACGTTGTCTGCGTGATAATTCGCTAAGATAAGCCTTGTCCAAAGTCCGCCGGTATTTCCATAATCCCAGTGGACACCATCACATTATGTGCATTACTTGGGATGAGAAAAGAGCTGTCTTTCGCTTTGGTTACATAGAAATGACTCCTCTTTTAGAGGAACTAGGAAGCTTCGCTAGGCTACCATGGGATAGTCCGGGTTTACTAGTACCAAAAAATCGCACTCCCCGAGGTTTCTTGAAAATGATGGGTTTCAAGAAAAATGATGAGTTACTCTGTCTAAAGAAGTCATACATACCATTTGAATTCCCTTATGAATGTTAGGGAAAATCAAGTCATATCACCTTCACCATGATGAACTTTCCATTACTTCTCTGGGTTGGACACACCGCTGAGTTTGTGTTCATTGTCTGTTTCTTGGGGTTGCTGATATTTCCGATGAAAGGGGAGAGGATCCCCACTCTCTTAGCCATGGTCGCTATAACCTTAATGGAGTGAATTGAGGGACAAACTTACACCATCATCCCTATGATCTTGGCTGAAATGTAACGGGCTCTAGATCGATGCAAAAAGGGGTATGGGCACTTCAAGGGCTGTAATTTGTTGCTGCAGGTATGGTTATTAGAACATTTCCAAAGAGGTGAATATCGTCAAGAGCTTCTGCGACGACCACTGAATGACAACATAGCCTACCATCATCCGAAAAGAATGACATTTATCCTGGATAGGTTTTTGCAACCTGGAAGTGCTGTGAGCTGGGTGCGCTTCTTCAGCAACTTGACTGACGAAAAGGTACATTAGATGTTCGAATGGTTCCCTATCAGCGAGTTCATCATCAGGTCAAGAGAAACCACTCATCTAGTGCAGTTAAGAGGAATCTATCCTTATGCTCTTATAAGGGTAATGAGGCAAGCATGAAGAAAATAGGTTATACCTCGGGTTTCCAACATGGTCCAGTACAAAGAAGAATTTAAAGGGAACGTCATTCCATTCAAATTTGAGGAACAACATATGTGGAATCAAAAGGTCATTGTGAAGAAAGATACTATCGATCCAGACAGGTATCATGCTGGCCATGTGTACTTCTACTTGTCCTGGTTGGTAGATGATATAGTAGGATATGTCAAGCCGGGGATTAATCTAAAAAATAGGTTTATAGACGACGCTGCTAAAGCACAAGTCAAGTATAGGATGCTACGCAAAAGGTTCTTCGAGTCTGAACCTAGGCACTTGGAACAATACAAAGAGGATATGGAAGCAATCAACGAATGGAAAGAAATTGCTATTAAATCAACAGAGAGATTGGAATATTTGGAGCAAGGGTTAATGGAACTTGAGGGGAAGATGAGGAAAAGGCTCTCGGATTGTCAGAACATGGAAGGCAATGAAGGAGGGCATCTAGAAAGGGCTTATGTCTCGGGGAACTTGATTGATTGTTCCAAGAAGGCCAAGCATGGAGAAGGTCCCTCTGGGGCCAAGTAGATTTGGAAACAATGTTTTACCTCTTTCTAGATACGATTAGATTTTGATTGTAATAAGGCAAATGCCATTAGCGACTCTTTTCTCATTATTGTCGTTTTAGTAAGGATTTGGCTCATTTTCGCATTAATGAAATGACTCAATTATTGGCATCAATTTTCTCCAAATCTATGTGTCGCTTAGGCCTAGCTCGAGCACAATGAGGTCCCTCAAATTAGGACGCACATTTATTACATATATCTTTAAATATCACAAAACATTCTTTTAATACTCCTTACTGACTTGGTTACCTTTTGTTTTTTTCTTTTCCTTTGTTTATTCCCATTCCCCAAGGTTGGTTCGTGCATACTGGCATCGTCAGCATATCACACCAGATCCAAAGGTCCTCCCCCTCATCCTCCACCAAGTGATCCCAAAAATAAAGGAAAAGCGAAAATGGTTGATATGAGCGGTATTAGGAAAGACAATGCTACCCATGCAGAGAATATTGAAACTTCAGATGGTCGGAGTACTCTGGCGCAGAATTTTAGACCAGGCTTCTGATAAAGTTTGATTTTCTGCTAGCCCAGCACTTATAGTCTTACGTATGGAATAGAAAATATTGGAGCTACAAGGGGAGCTTGAGCAGGTCCGGAACTTGGAAAACCTTTCCCTCACCCTAAACGTTCTCAACATTAACCAACAAAACAAAAATGCCTAAAATCCAGCACCTCCCCAAAACAAAAAAAACAAAATCCGCAAAATCCTCCCGCACCTCATCAATATGCCACACCCCCTAAAAACCCTAATACTCCAAAAATACCTACCCCTCCACATCACCATCACCATCCAACTCAGTATCCACAAACCACTACCTACCACACTCCTCAAAACGCACCACAACCTACCCCTGATCCCCAAAACTCAACCAACAACCACCACTATGCCCAGATTCCTGGAGTCCATCAAAGCAATCCCATATACGTGGAAACCTTAACCCACACCCCACAACAGACTCTATACATACTTGAATCCGCCGAGAAGGACCTGTTCATCAAGAACATGGCAGAAGAACTCAAGAAAATTACTAGCAGAGTTCAAAGTGTCGAAAGGGGTAAAAGGCATTGAGGGTTTAAATTATGAAGATTTTTGTATTCAGCCGGATGTAGAACAGCCAAAGGGTTACAAACTTCCTAAGTTCAAAATGTTTGACGGGACTGGCGATCCGAAGGTGCACTTGAGAATGTATTTTGACAACCTTGTGGGAGTTGGCAAGGATAAAAGAATCCGCATGAAGCTGTTCATAAGGAGCCTCACTGGAGACGCCCTGTCTTGGTACATCAGTCAGAACCCAATGAAATGGGTTAATTGGGTAACCATGATGTCAGATTTCATGGATCAATTCAGGTTTAACACGAAAAATGCACCAAACATTTTTTACATTTAGAATCTTAAGAATAAGCCAACGAAAACTTTCTGCGAGTATGCTAATCGGTGGAGGTCTGAAGCTACAAAGGTAAGGCCAGTGGTAGAAGAAGAACAAATGAATAAGTTTTTCGTCAGAGCTCAGGATCCGCAATACTACGAAAGATTGATGGTTATTGAAAACCATAAATTTTCTGACATCATCAAGCTGGGAGAAAGAATAAAAGAAGGGATCAAAAGCGGAATGGTGACAAATTTTGAAGCACTCCAAGCCACAAATAAAGCCTTACAATCAGGATGTATCTCCAAGAAGAAAGAAGTATGTGCAGTGATGGTAGCCCAAGGTACGAAGTCTCTTCTTACATACCAAACACCCCCAGCCACATATCAGCCTTCACCTCCCAGATACCAACAACCTACCGTCACTTACCATACTTATCACACCCAACCAGCATACTGCCATTCACCACCAAGCCGCCAAAATTACCAAAACCTAGACCCAATTTTGACCACAGACCACCCAGACGATACACCCCAATTGCCGAACCCATAGACTAACTGTACGAGAGATTGAAGGCTACTGGTTATGTCACTCCCATTCCCGCTGTTGCTATGGAAAACTCCTGCAAGTAGATTAATCCAAATAAGGCATGTGCCTATCACTGAGGCATGAAGGGTCATACTATTGATGAATGTCGTACTTTGAAGGATAATATTTAGACATTAATTGACACCAAATTCATACAGGCAAAGGAGGCTGCACCCAATGTCCGTAATAATCCTCTCCCGGATCACAGAGGTGAAATGGTAAATGTGATAGAGACCGATAAAGAATGGGACTCAGAAGGGTCAATTGGACGCATTCGAGAAGGGGATAATCCTAAAACATCTCAAGTCACTCTCACACCTATCGTGGTACAAACTCAGGCAACGATTGAGGTTGAGGTAGTCGCACCAACTCCGTTTGAGGTGGAAGTGACAACACCCTTCACCATGATGGTATCACCTACGCCATCTTTTAAGTCTAATGCTATACCTTGGGACTATATTGCGAAAGCAAGAAGGAAAGGAAGGCAAAAATGGAGGAAACAGGTGCAGTGCAGGGCATGAACAGAACTGGTAGGGTTTATACACCCGAGCATTTGGGAGGAACAAGAAAAAAAGCCGCTTTTAAGCCGTCTGTCATTGAGACTAGACCAGATGATCTTTGGAGAAAGGTGCAGGCAAGAGAATATTCTGTGATTGATCATCTGAACAAAACCCCTGCTCAAATATCCATTTATCACTGCTGCAGAACTCCAAGGCGCATAGGAATGCCTTGATGAAGGATATTGAACGAAGCTGATGTACCCAATAATATCACCAATGGAGAGATGGATAACATGGTGGGTCAAGTGTTGGAAATCCACAAGATCACATTTCATGAAGACGAGCTGCCACCGGAAGGATTAAGTCACAACAGGGCACTGCATATCACAGTGCAATTTGAGGACAAATTCATTGCCAGGGTCCTGATAGATGGGGTTTCAATTCTCAACATCTGTCCACTAACTACTTTGAAAAGGTTGGGTAAAGGTCTGCACTAGATACGAGCAGGGAGTATGAATATGAAAGCATTTGATGGGTCTCAAAGGGACACAATTGGGGAAGCCAATCTCAGCCTACAGATGAGCCCAACCTGGTTTGATGTTGAGTTTCAAGTGTTAGATATATCCGCTACATACAATCTTTTGTTAGGATGACCTGGGATACATGACGCTGGGGCCGTAGCTTCTACTCTACATCAGGACATGAAATTCAAGTGGAACCATCAGGAAGTAATTATCCATGGGGACGGAAGTAATCCCATTTATACCAATCAAACTGTTCCGGTCGTTGAGAATAGAAGGAAGTTGGGTGGAGAAACTTACCATCGAGCGTGTTAACACATTTGAGAAAGACAAATGGTGGAGAAGTAAGAAAGAAAGCATATTAGCATGGACAGGGTATGAACCTAGCAAGGGTCTCGGCAAGAATCTCCAGGGGATCACCAAAGCAATACAACTAAAGCGTCACGACACAACTTTTGGGCTCGGGTATGAATACACCTGGCAGGAGTATCAGAATTGGTCGCCGCCATAGCATGGTTCTTATTACCCTCTAGAGCAACCAGTACCACATTTGAGCCAGTCATTTCATCAATCTGACATCATGTGGGGGTCCGAAGAAGATGAAGTTCTACCCGACATAAGGGATCTGTTCCTGGATGATGAAGACATGGACTACAGTGTCATAGTTGAGGAGGAGGAGGAAGGCCTTATTATTCAGACAATGGAGAAGGGGGTTGTTCTCAAGAATTGGACTGCTGCACCATCAAGGGCCCGTCGAGTTCCTGGGTAGCCTGGCCATTAGCATCATTTATTTTAAAAGCAATTTTATGGACATTTAAGACATTCTCAGTATTTTGTTTTTTAAATGTTTTCATTTTGAAATAATTGCTCGAATCATTAAACTGCATTTGTTTGATGTTTCAATATTTATCAATGGATTGTTGTTTTAGTATTTATTATTATCCTTTACATTTTCTCTCTACTATGTTATTATTACTTACCCTGATGAACCTACGACTGTGACATGTAATGAGACAACACAACATAAGGATAGTGATTCAGAGGATCTGGAAGAAGATATAATACCCAAGGAAATTGTTAGAGAAGTGGAAAATTTTGAAAACAAGCCTAAATCCAATTTGGATGAGACTGAAACAGTTAATTTGGAGATTCTAAAACAGTCAAAGAAACTCGTGTAAGCATTCACCTATCGTCGTCAGAAAAAAGAAGAATACATCCTATTTTGAAATAGTACGAGGATATTTTTGCATGGTCCTATGATGATATAACCGGTTTGAGAACATCTATAGTGGCTCATAAACTACCGACCAACCCTATGTGTCGCTTGTAAAGTAGAAGCTCAGAAAGTTCAAGCCAGATATGAGTCTGAAAATAAAAGAGGAAGTCACCAAGCAGATCAAATCTAAGGTTCTCAGAGTGGTTGAATATCCAACCTGGTTGGCTAACATTGTGCTAGTTCCAAAGAAGGATGGGAAAGTCAGATTATGTGTCGACTATCGGAACTTAAACAGAGTAAGTCCCAAAGATGATTTCCCGCTGCCCAATATACATATACTGATCGACAACTGTGACAAGCATGAACTCCAGTCCTTTGTGGATTGCTTCGCGGGATATCATCATATCTGGATGGATTAAGAGGATGCTGAAAAGACAACCTTCATTACACCATGGGGAGTGTATTGCTACAAAATGATGCCGTTTGGCCTAAAGAATGCTGGAGCCACTTATATGAGAGCTATGACAACCATTTTCCACGACATGATACATAAGGAGATAGAGGTGTACGTGGAAGATGTCATCATCAAATCTAAAAATGGTACATATCACATAGCAGACTTGAGGAAATTCTTTGATCGACTTCGAAGGTAAAAATGTGCTTTTGGAGTCCTTGCTGGAAAGTTGTTAGGGTTCATTGTCAGTCATCGAGGAATTGAGCTAGACCCTCAAAGGTTAAGGCTATTCAAGACTTGCCTCCTCCAAAGAACAAGAAAGATGTGATGAGTTTCTTAGGGCGTCTCAATTACATAAGCCGTTTCATAATTACAATCAACTGTGATCTGTGAACCAATTTTCAAAAAGTTGAAGAAAGACGCTGCAACAAGTTGGACTGAAGAATGTCAGAAAGCCTTTGTCAGGATCAAATAATATTTGTCCACGCCACCGGTCCTGGTCCCACCGGAACCTGGAAGATCTCTGTTACTCTATCTATCTGTACTAGATGGGGCTTTCAGTTGTGTCATGGGACAACACGATGAGATATGAAGAAAAGAGCATGCTATATACTATCTGAGTAAGAAGTTCACACCATATGAAGCACGGTATTCTTTGCTGGAACGCACCTGCTGCGCTTTACCATGGATAGCTCAAAAGTTGAGGCATTACTTCTATGCCTACATCACATATCTCATATCAAGGATGGATCCGCTAAAATACATCTTCCAGAAACCCATGCATACGGGGAAGTTGGTGAAATGGAAGATACTACTAAGTGAGTTCGACACCATCCATGTAACTCAGAAAGCGGTCAAGGGACAAGCATTGGCGGATCATCTAGCAGAAATCCTGTAGGAGAAAAATACGAACCACCGAAAACGTATTTTCCCGATGAAGAGGCATCATTCGTAGGAGAAGATATCACCGAAACCTACGATGGTTGGAGAATGTTCTTTGATGTGGCTGCAAATTTCAAAGGAGTGGGTACTAGAGCAATTTTGGTATCAGAGATAGGTCAACATTATCCAGTATCTGCAAAGCTTAGATTTCCATGTACCAATAAAATGGCAGAATATGAGGCTTGCATCTTGGGACTCAAGTTGGCCATTGACATAAACATTCAGGAATTGCTGGTAATTGGTGATTCAGACCTTTTAGACATCAGGTTCTAGGAGAATGGGCTACAAAGAATACCAAAATATTGTCGTATCTACACTATGTACAAGAATTGATGAAGAGATTCACAAATATATAGTTCAAACATGTTACGAGAATCCATAATGAGTTTGCAGATGCATTGGCCACTCTATCTTCCATGATACAACACCCAGACAAGAATTTTATCGATCCTATCCTAGTAGAGATTTATAATCAGCCAGATTATTATGCTCACGTTGAAGAAGAAACTGATGGAAACCAATGGTTCCATGACATCAAAGAATATTTTGCAAAAGGAGAGTACCCGGAGCATGCAAATCATACTTAGAAACATACACTCCGAAGGTTATCCAACAACTTCTTCCAAAGTGGAGGAATTCTGTACAGAAATAATCTGGATCTGGGGTTATTACGGTGTGTTGACGCCAAGGAAGCATCCAAATTGCTCGAAGAGATACATGCCAGAACTTGCGGACCCCACATGAATGGCTTTGTTTTAGCTAAGAAGATATTAAGAGTAGGATATTTCTGGATGACTATAGAAACAGACTGCATCAGATATGTCCAAAAATGCTACCAATGCCAAGTACACACTGATATGATACGAGTGCCACCCAATGAACTCAATGCAACAAGTGCACCTTAGCCTTTGTCCGCTTGGGGGATGGATGTCATCAGTCCAATCGAATCTTCTACGTCAAATGGGCACATGTTCATTCTAGTGGCTATAGACTATTTCACAATGGGTTGAAGCCACATCTTACAAGGCTATAACTAAGAAGGTCATCACAGATTTCGTTAGGGATTGTATTGTTTGTTGATTTGGGGTGCCGGAATAAATCATCACTGACAACGCCGCCAACCTTAACAATGATTTAATGAGATTCATGTGTGAAACCTTCAAGATCAAGCATAAGAATTCCGCAACATACATGTCGCTAATGAATGGGGCTGTGGAAGCAACCAACAAGAACATCAAGAAGATACTGAGGAAGATGATAGATAATCACAAACAATGGCACGAGAATTTATCATTTGCCTTACTGGGATATTGTACCATAGTTCACACATCAACTGGAGAAACTCCTTATTTATTGGTCTATGGTACTAAAGCTGTCATTATGCCGAAGTGGAAATCCTTTCTTTGAGAATTATACAAGAGGCTGAACTTAGTGATTCAGAATGGATAGCAGCCGCTATGAACAATTGGCTTTCATTGATGGAAAATAATGAATGCGGTATGTCACGGTCAACTTTACCAGAACAGAATGTCCAAAGCTTTCAACAAAAGGGTCAGGCCTAAACAATTCACACCGGGGCAGCTGGTGCTAAAGCGTATCTTTCCGCATCAGGATGAAGCCAAAGGGAAATTCACCCAATTGGCAAGGGACCTACATGGTTCATAGAGTACTAACAGGAGGAGCGCTCATAATTGCAGAAATGGACGGAGAGATTTGGCCAAAACCTATCAACTTAGACGCAGTCAAAAGATATTATGTTTAGACTGTTTGCATTTCTTCATCTGATATAACTGAACTACGCTTGACCTGATTCTTTTTTAAGAGGGGATACGTAGGCAACCATGTGGGTTCGGTCACATCTCTATAAAATCTTCATTTTTTCATGGTCAGAAACTGAGGCAGAATTTTGAGGAGGACCCTTAAAATTCTGAAGCAAGTCCGGCCAACTTCGTCATATGAAGAATAGTTAAAGAATTACTTTAAAACTGGGCAGAATTTTGAGGAGGACCCTTAGAACATGTGCGAGCCCCATCTAATGGAAAAATAAAAAACATATTTATTCTGATTCAGACGGAGAAATGCACTGGAGTAGCGATGTCTATCATGCACCCTAATTTACCCTCAAAATTCTGAAGCAAAAAAGTCGCAATGTCTCTAAAAGTGTCACAGTCATTGGTCCATCTAAATTACTTGATATTGCATACACTATATTTCAAATAACTACATTAATCAAATGCGTGCACATTTTTTCGAAAACTTTATTTTCATAAACAACCAGATGCTGCCTGGGGTGACTCAAACAGGATCTCAAGGCAGGAGCAAAAGCAAAACAAGAAGATGAAACCACGAACCAACCTTACCCCATAAAACTCACAACTTTTTCTTTGGATACATGCATAGTAAGACAACGATATACACAGACACATTAGGTCACTACCTTTAAGATAGCAAAGTTTCTATCACAAGCACCTCCAGCTAAGAAATACTCTACTTTCTCACTATCACCCATCATTTTCTTTGCATGCGGCTAAGCACTGCCTCTCTAACAACATAAGGCTAAGCACTGTCGTTCCCTGCATCGAGACTAAACACTGTCTCCCTATTTTTTGCGTGAGGCTAAGCATTGCTCCCAAATTGCATAAGGCTAAGCACTGTCTTTCCTCGTATCGACACTAAGCACTGTCTCCTCTTCTTGCATGAGACTAAGCATTGCCTCCCTAATTTCATAAGGCTAAGAACTGCCTTCTTTTGCATGAGATTAAGCATTTTCTCCTATTTTGCATGAGGCTAAGTCCTGCCTCCTCAATTGCATAAGGCTAAGCACTGCCTTTCCTCCCATCGAGACTAATGACTGTCTCCTATTCATTGCATGAGGCTGAGCATTGCCTCCCTAATTGTATGAGACTAAGCATTTTCTCCTTTTCTTTCATGAGGCTAAGCATTGCCTCCCTAATTGCATAAGGCTAAGCACTGCCTTTTCTCTAATTACATGAGACTAAGAATTTTCTCCTCTTCTTTCATGAGGCTAAACATTGCCTCCCTAATTGCATAAGGCTAAGCACTGCCTTTCCTTGCATCGAGACAAAGCAATGTATCCTCTTCTTACATGAGGCTAAGAATTTCCTCCCTAATTGCATAAGGCTTAGCACTACCTTTCCTTGCACGAGACTAAGCACTGTCTCTCTTCTTGCACGAGGCTAAGAATTGCCTCCCTAATCGCATAAGGCTAAGCACTGCCTTTCCTTGCATCGAGACTAAGCATTATCTCCTCTTCTTGAAAGAGGCTAAGCACTGCCTCTTCAATTGCCTGAAGCTAACCATTTCCTTGTCCTTTCATAAGACCGAATGCTATCTCCGTTACGCTATTTAAAACCTAGCACTATCTTTTATTCGCTTGCGACTAAGCATTGCCTAAGCTCTGTCTCATTTTACTTTGCATACGACCTATCATCATATATTTGCATCTCATGGGCTAAACATCTCCATTTTTTCCAAAGGCTTCATAGTCCGAAGGCATCATCCTCATAGCCGGAAGACACCATTCCATGGCCTGAGGATCTCTCAATATTGCACATCATTATTCAAAGGCGTCATGGTTCAAAGACACCATTTTCATGGCCCGAGGACATCATTTCATGGCCTGCGAATCCCTTATCACATGATTCATGGCCCAGGAAGTCATGGTCTAAGGACATCATCCTCACCGTCCAAAGACAACTTTCATGGTCCAAAGGAATTTGCATCATGTTTAAATCTTGCAATAATCCATATACACTTGCATGCATCATGTTTTAAGTTTTGCAGATAATACAGGAAGTAACCGTTCTCCTAATGGGAAAAATCTTCGCTCTGGTTTTCGTTCAACGTTCACATCCTGCAATTATTTCAAACGCAACTAATCACCATCAGTTAACCACTTTTACTTGATAATTGTTCAGATACTTGTTCTGAGATACATCTGTAATGTTTCAGACTCACATTCACGATTTTGTATAAACTCATCTGCTATTGTTCTACCCAAAATAACCCTTTCTGAAGCATATGACCGTTCTATAACAACTCCATCGGTTTAGTTCACCGTTGGATCGAGAACTACACACGACCTGATTCCCGTAACACCAGGGATATGTAGGGAACTCAGGAACCAGGGTTCGGCCTCCATTTTTAAATCACCTCATTCGGTCAAAATCAATCATCATTTTCTTTACCCGACAACTCTTTCATCATTCCGGGGTAAAGAGGGACAACTGTTGATACCCAATTTTGCCCTCATATTTTCCAAAATACATATATACTTTCTTTTTGAGCAAACAGGAGGATATATATTAATACCTAAGTAACGAGAAATATAGGGTTTTCATAGTTTGTGTCACTTAGGACACTTTGGTTACCTACGCTTTCTAGATTCTTGCAAGCTTCATAAGATAGAAATTTAACAAAAGCATATTGTTCTAGTGGATCTCCATCTACAATACATTTTACATCATTTGGTGGTACCACAAAAATATTTTTCTTCTTCATTAGATCAAGAGATGCCTTCTTTGCTATTTGATGGGCTACTCTACTCCTTTTCCTGAACTCATGTTGGACGGTTAACTCCTTCAGCTGGTGCATTGACAACCTGCATTTATTAATGATATTATCATAGAGTCTATTACCTTAATATATTGAAAGGATTACCTCCGTGGGGTCTGTTTCTATTTGAAGGGGAAACAGACCCCAAATATGAGCTGTTTTGAGTCCCACTAGAAGTGCTTTATTTCAGATTGTAATGATCCGTAGGCATAGGTGGTCTTAGCAAACCCTACTATCCATTGACCGTTTGCATTTCTGATAGCACCTCCCAGACCACTTTTATGAGTATCTTTGTTATAGCTAGCATCAATGTTCAGTTTGAACCAACCATTAGGAGGTCTATGCCATTTAACATTGATGATGATTTTTTGAGTGGTGTGAATTGTATTGGAAAAAGAGTTGCTAAAAAGTGGGGACATAATTCTACTTAGACCAATTTACTTGAGTAAGATGGAGGAGAGTGTTATTCTGTGTGTTGGTTTGGGAGGGGGGTGGTGACATTCTTAGATCCATGAAGTGATTGCGAAAGCATCCTTAACAATGCGGAGGTGCAAACGCATGGGGAGCAATGATAGTCCATGCCACCGTGGTCTACATGAATCTGTGGTTCTACTACCACATGAAACACTTGTAGTATCTGTAGAGAATGCATGGCTGTCTATTAAGTGTGCACAAGTGTTTGAATCATATGAAAGATTGCAACTTACAAAATACATATATACTTTCAAAATAGCATTTTTGCATCATTATTTAGTTTACAAACCTATACAAGCATTTTCTATAATTTTCCATAATGTTTAGAGCTTTAAAATAATTTTATTGCATTTAAATTATATAAATATTTAGTAATTATCCCTTTAAATTATTTTTTGACGACTTAGTTACCTAAAATTATTATTTTTCACCAATAATATATGTTTCAAATATTTTTTTCATTTCATATAATTACATTAGCATTTTTTAAGATATTTATCTAACTTTGAAATAATGACCTATATTCATACATAAAAGCTCTTCATTTTATATTATCTGTGTCAAAATAGCTTTTTTGTATTTTTATAATATAAAGTTATTATTTCAAGTATATCAGTGTATAAATAATATTTTATTTACTAAGCATTTTTATAAATCATTTTGGATAAAATTGTGGGGTATTTAAATAATAGCCCGATTTTTACCTATTTTTGGATCCAAATTAACCGAGCAGCTTAGCCCAATTACCCCCAAGCCCAAAACCAAACTACCCTTTAAAATTGACCCTAGCTGACCCCTTTTAACCCGCCCCACTCTCCTTTGATCCGGGCCGTTGATCTCAAATGATTAACTGTCCCTAATAAACCAACCCCTTCTAAATTACCCCATTCCCTAACCCTAATCCCATTTTCTTGTTTTTGCCGCCTTTGAACAACCCCTCATCTCCCAAACAAAAGCCCTAGCCGCTCCCCTTAATTCCCTCTCCCAATCCCACTAATAATGGGATTCAATCTTTATTTTTTTACAATATATGGATCCTTGGGGTAGTGGTTACATGATTTTGGTATTTCTTAGGTATTTTCCTAATTATGGAAAATACCACCTCTGTACCGGACGAGAATCGACTCAATTTTGAATATTTGGACGATATCCCGTCCATATACGCGAGATGAACTGGATTCTTCATACCAGTTGGCCGATCTTGATTTTCCCCTTTTCTTCGTCCGTGTTTAATTGATTTCTTTCCTTACCTATGTTTAATAAGTTATTTTCCTTGTTTGTGCATCCAATTTTACTTCTATATAAACCCCTCCCCATTCCCCTTTTAGACAAACTTTAGTAAGGATAATCTCACTAAAATTTGAGGCTGGTTCTGTTAGTTCCTTCATTGTCCTGTTTGTGCTTTGTGTAGGCCGGCTGAAAGCCAAGGCCACTGAGAATCTACTGTTCAAACTTTCTATTAGCGCGAGCATTGACTAGGGTCCATTTGAAGCTCTTGGGAACTTTGACACATCGATATTTCTGGGTTCTTGTGGATCTTTTATTTTTTATTGTTGTTCTTTTAACTGGTAAGCTACTTGACTCTTGAAATTTCATCCCTATGTGTCTTTGATTTGCATGTGATCTCACCTCTGAAACGTATAGCTTAATGTATTTTCTAGATCATTTTGTGCGCGATTTTGTTAATTTTACTGTGTTCTAAGTCTCTTTAGCAGCTAACTTCCTCCTAATGCTACTAGTTTTGAGATTGCCTAAGTCTAGTCTGGATAATCTGATTTTCTTAAGTTCGTTTAATCAGTGTATGGGTGCTTGAATATTCCCTAAAACTTGCTTACTTTCCTTGTCTTTGATCTCTATAATGAATGCTTCACACTTGTGTTAGAACTTCATGTGTTAATTATAACCTGTTCCCCTGCTATTGTGTCACTCAACATGAGCCCCATACTCATTAGTGATTGGCTGAGATCTTAACAGTTACTTCAATTTGTTTTCCATGCCCTATTTGATCCATTTTGGTGTATGGCATCGCTTAAACCTTCTTTAGTTAATTAGTATATTGTGTCAATCTTAGAATATCTGCATGTGTTATTTGGTAAGAGCTTGCAATCTTGCACTGCTCTGAATTTTTGCAATGTTTGTCCTGCATGTACAATATGTTTCAATTTGTATTAAGACCACTTTCTATCGACTATGATCTTGCTTCTATGCTAATATATTTCCCTAGTATGCCTTTGGTTCATTTGATACCCTATCCTTTCAGTGATTGTTACAATGGGTGTCCCCCATCATGTCTAAATACTGATTAACATGGCACTAGGATGTATACTTGACTTAATTTGGATCTTTAGGTCTCAACCAGTTTAACTTCATGCATCTGTACATGATAATCTATGTATGCATGCAAACCTGTTTCTTCTCCTAATTCTTTCAATATGAGGTTGTCTATGTGGTACTTTGCTATGTGTGGAAATCCTGCTGAATCTATTGGCCTGCTTGACTAGTTGCTCTGTATGCTCCACTTGGTGTATCACTTGATTTCTATCCCACTATCACTATCCACTCTCCTTACTTTCTACTCATGCTATTCTAAATTCTCATTCTTAGCCGGCTGAAAGCCAATGATATCTAGGTTCTATTGTTGGCCTCCCTAGTGTGAGCACTGCTCGGGGTCTAATTGAGGCCCTTATGAACTCTGACACACTAGGGCTTAGTCCTAGTCACTCCCTAAACTTCCAAAACTGTTCCTACTATTCTACTTCCCTGTCATGTACTGTGTATCTATATTGGCTGTTCCAAGTGGTGCAACACTTGGTGCTATGGCTAAGTGAATTGGTTTGGACTCTTCTATGGACCCTTGAGTCATGTATTGAACATGGCTCTTTGTTGAAATCCTCGATACGCTGTGTAAGAGATATTGAAGGCCCATGAATGCTGGGTATTTATTTATTTTATTTGGGCCTACTGTGGGCCTGTTCACTGTTATGTAATATGGTTACTTTACTCATTATTGGGCATGTAATAGTCTTTGTATAAACAAGTGGGTTTTTAGTAAAAGGGAATGTGGTAGATTTTAATATTTACCTGCGATAGGTAGATAACATGCCTATGAGACTTAACAATGTGTTTTCTATATGCCATTATTCACACTCTATGCACATTGTAGAAATCATGCCATTAGGAGAAGCACACACTCACACTACTTGTTTACTAGCAAAGCATGAGCTCAAATGCTTCAATTATCCTTGTTGCTACATGTTATTAGAAAACCCGCCCATAGGAAATAAATATCGTTGAACTTTTCTTCAATTTGCATTGCTGTAGCATATCCACTAGAGATCATGCCTATAGGATTTTAATCATCTCATTTGTTATTGTATCACACTGTTCACCTAGAAAACATGCCTATAAGGTTAAATTATAACAATAAAATCGGTTCCAAGTGCTAATCGTTAGAGATCCTGTCTATAGGATACCACTATTCTCCTTAATAACCGTTAATGATGCCCCTCTCAACATTTGTTTATCGTTCACTTAGGCCACTATTAAAAGCATGAGTAATTCTGTGTTTCTCTCGATAGATTCCAATGTCTTCACTATATAAATCACTTAGATGCAATATCTACAAGACTAATGATTAGAAATCTTCAATTTCAATAATTAGTACGCAACAACTGTACAATCTCGTCTATGAGAAATGGTTGGCCTCTGAAACTTCTTGCATGCCTTGATGCCTTATCAAATAGAAATCATGTCTATAGGGATTTAAGTTCCTTAATTCTGAATTGCCTAACATGAAAACTTGTTTTGCGTGCATTTGTTGTTTAAGTGTGGAGGCTAACTTGATCCCTTAACTGCTTATATATGAAGTCCAATGTGCTTTTGTATGTCTCCTAGTTTTTTCATTTCTGAGCAGCCTAAGTGAGGTCTAGAACCACCTCCCAAAAATAAAGTTCTAATGCCTCCTGGACCATAGGTATGGGACGGGTAGTGCCCTCATGGCGTAACTTTAACTTAGTAATTGGGTAGCAGGAGATGATAGTCTGTGCCCACTGAATAATATGAGTAATACCCCATCTCGAGAGAGTTACGAAATATTATTTATGTTGCACGAGGTGATCCTTTAGGCTAAAAAACTTAGGACTATTTCTTTTTTCTGTTTCAATCAAGCAGTTGTACTCGTCTATTCAAAATCTTTTTATAATAAAATTTCTCAAACTTTGTGCTCTCTCTCTCTTTATTTATCTGATTAATTCATATAATTCAATTTTGGCCGGAACCCACAGTTGTGGACCTCGAAGAGTGCCTAACACCTTCTCTTCGAGATAATTTTGAGCCCTTACCCGATCTTTGGTGATGTAAGCTAGTTGAACCAGAGTCATTTGCAAAATAGGTGCCCTAACGCACCTTAAAAGTCATTAGGTGGTGACTCTTCTCTTTTAATACTTCCTTAAAAGAGTTGTCACATGTCAAAACCCGATTTCGCGAGAAAAAGGAGCGCGACACTCGGTATATAAACTTTTATTTTTTTTCATTTGGATACCTCTCTTGATGAACTGAATACTAATAAACACATCCGACTGAACGTGTCCTTCACTCGTTGTGACATGACTTACACATCATATACTAAGCCTTTTATTCTTTGACGTGTGTAATCTGTGGGGTCCTACTTAAAAAAAATCATTTTACCAGATATTTATTCTCCTCCTCTTTAAAAAATTCAATTTTTTATCTTCTTCCTCATAGTCAAAGCTCCTTCCAGTCCACCACCATTCCACCATATTCAATACTCAGCCATCATTAATTATTTTTTTCCATTCTGTTCATCTTAAAAATCATCCTCTCAAAAGACCTCCTAAATTGGTAAAATTAGCCATTGCATCAACGAGTCACCATTAAAAGGCCGAAATTTTTTATTTGCCGTGAACAATCCCTCAAACAAGAATAAATTAAAGATGATATTCATTTTAATTTTTTGCAGTGAAGCTTTTAATGAAGAAAAATGTCTGTCTATTTTGATTCCCAAGGATGATGTATTTTTGGGTATTTTTCAGTAGTTTTAACGGGGAAGGAGACATAGGTTAGTAGATCTAGGAGATATTGTGATGTTGGGGAAGCCAAACCATTGGTTTATTTGAAGTATTTTTATGGAGAATAGGTGCACCATTGTTGTACAGTAAAGATCTTGAAAGCCACTAATGGAGATGAAAAGGGAAAAAAAAAAGAAACAGAAGGACATGACAATGTTCATCAGCACTGAATATTTTAGCCAAAAGTAGGTGAAATAGGAAAAGTAATAATCCCACCTGAAGGGCAGGAAGATAATATTTATCCATGGAACTGAGAGAAGAGAACTTTTGCAACCTTATGTCCGGGGGGAAAGAAAAGAAAAGAAAGGGAAAGGGGATAGGGAGATGGGGTATCGGGTGGTTATTTGAAATTTTCTTATTATTTTTCACTTTTTATCTTTTCTTTTCATTTTTAATTACTTAAGCAAACAACTTTCATGTGTCTGATTTGCGTGATATGCACACACTATTGCAACATCACACATATTGTTGCCACATAGACTTAGTCAATGGTCAAAGGTGTTTATTGGTACTCATTTCGCCAAGTACAAGAATTTAAATGGGAAACTTGTAAGTTCATTTATCGCGTTTACAAAGGGGTACAAATTTAGGTGGCACGGAGGCCATTTTTCCTTGATTAAACTAACCTTTATCTCCTCTCAAATTACCTTTCATGTCGACTTTTCAAAAAAAATGTATAGATATTTATTGAGCGAAGGTAATTTTTAAGTAACTTCTAAATTTTCTAAAGCAACACTTATTTTGAACCAAGTTGGTCTGGCTAAAGCCCTAAAACAAACCAGTTTAGTTCAGAGGAGTGATGACTTGACTTGTGAAAAAAATATGAGGGTGTTTGGATTGACTTTTAAGCTGGTATCTTAAGAATACCCTTTTGCATTGTTATTGACAACTTATCTCAATCAGTTCTCAATAACTAAAATGCTTGTGGAAGTTGATTTTATATTGAACTTTTGATTGATGTCATTGTTATATAATTGAGATAATTGGTACATGATGTCGGGCTATAATTTTATAATTTATACTTCACTTGTTTTATATTTTTGTGTATTAATGCTAATTTGTACAAAGTTTGAGCTAAGTTGAGTTGATTTTATGTTTAGGAGCATGTGGATATGAAGTGGAGAGAAAGTTGCACAAAATGGTACCTAGAAGCTATAAAATAGAGCACAAAAAGAAGATATTACAAGGCATCAAAAAATTCATAATAGTGCAAGGCAATAAAAACTCACTGCCTTAGGAAGCGCAAGGCACTGTCCAGTGCGCCAAGATTGGCATCCCTAATGGTGCAAGCAGGAAGATGGCACCTCTAACAACGCCTAGCACTAAAATATTGCGCACTGTTAAGGTCTATCCGAGCAGTTTTGAGTCTTAGTCAGCTTTGGACTTGGTTATTTCGACCTGGACTTTACCCTAGCATATAAATACTTTTTAGAGGGAGAGACATTATTTTGGAGGCAAAATACTGTTGGAATGATTAGGAGCTCCAGATTGCAAGATTTTCTTCCGTCATTCCGTAGTTCATTGTTTTTGCACTTTCAACTATTAATATGATTGTTTGCATCACTATGAGTAGCTAAACTCCTTATTTAGAGTTGTGATTGAACCATTTATGCTCATTATGTTTAATATAATTTTGCCTTTGCACTTCTCTACTTGTTCAACTACGTATAGATTGTTCTTTATTGAAGAGCTCTCAATTAGGTGTACCTATTTATTATGTATTGCTTGAAAAAGAGTATATATTTAGTTGGTTGTTGATCAACATCACTCTTAACATATGCGAGGAATCTATACTGTGGATTTAAAGGTGACTTTAAAAATAATAAATCCTTGACATGATCATAGTGAGCGGTAAGATAGTGCCAGCTAGCGTAGGCTCGAGAGAATATATCTAGTAAATTATTGTAGTTGATCGAGCGAGAATTACAACGGCTAAGTGCTCATGATCATTAGAGAATAACTAGGCAAAATTATAGGAGTCATAGCAGGAAGGATTCAAATAATTGGGGAAATCATAACTCTAGGCTTTTCCAACCTTGTCTCCAACCCTTAGTGTCTTTAGTTGATAATTTTTAGTGCTTTAATATTTGTTAGTTAATTAGTGAGAAATAAAAATCTTAATCTTTAGAATTTAGGAAATTTTCCGAATTTGTCTTCTTAGTGACATGGAACAATTGTAGCTAAATCTTAGTTATCTGTGGGATTTAACTCTGGGCTGTTTGTATAACGACCCGACCATTCGTTTTGAGTATCTTAGCCCCTTTTCTCCTATTTGAAGCCTTAAATATGTATATTTAGGGTTAAGTGACTTGCCAAAGTGAATGGTTTGGTTTCGGGGAGGTCTTGGAGTAAATTGGGACTAAGGTTGGAAGCTTAAGTTGTAAGAGTTGATCGGAGTTTGACTTTTGAATAGACGAAAGAAGAAGGATATTGTGGAGTATGTTGCTCGATGGTTGAACTGTCAGCATGTGAAGTACGAGCATCAGAGACCCAATGGTTAGCTTCAGACGCTTGATATTCCGGAATGGAAGTGGGCGCGTATCACTGTGGATTTTATAGTTGAGCTTTCATGGACCTTGAGGAGATTCGGCGTAGTGTAGGTCATTGTAGAGAGACTGACCAAGTTTTCACACTTCATTCTAGTCATGACTACCTATTTTTTCAGAGAAGCTAGCTGAGATTTATATTTAGGAGATTGTTCGCCTTCATGGTGTGCCGTGTCTATCATCTCAGATCGAGGAACGCAATATACATCAGATTTCTGGAGAGTAGTGCATCTTGAGTTGGGCACACATGTTAAGCTGAGTATGATATTTCATCCCTCAGACGGACGGACAGTCCGAGCGTACTATTCAAATTTTGGAGGACATGTTATGTGCCTATGTCATTGATTTCAGAGTTTCAAGGGATCAATTTCTTCCATTAGCAGAGTTTGCCTATAACAAAAGATATCAGTCGAGTATCCAGATGGCTCCTTATGAGACCTTATATAGGAGGCAATGCCATTCTCCGGTTGGTTGGTTTAAGCTAAGGCTGGCAGGTGGGCCGGGCCTGACCCAGGACTGTACCGGGCCCGCGACCCATATGGGCTAAACGGGACGGCCCGTGGCGGGTCCGGTCTTGGCGGGCCTCATAGCCCATATGAGGTGAGCCTTATGGTAGGAACCGTGAGCCCGGGCCCGTTTAGCTCGGGACCGGCAGGCAGTCCTGGGCCGATTCAACCGGGCCAAACGGGCCATACGGGCCCAACGACTCTTTTTAAATTTTTTTTATTTAAAAAATGGCCAACGGTTAGAATTTTAAAATCTAGCCGTTGGCCCTTTAATTTACCTGTTTGGAATTTTTAAAAATAGCCATTTGGACCCCAAACTTGTTTTAACCCCAAACTTTTTATAGTTACACTTTTTCCCTATTCTCAACTATAAATACCCCCTCATTCTTTCATTTTTACTCACAAAATCATCAATCTCTGTCTAATTTTCTTCTATAATTTCTTACTTTATTATTGTAATTTGTGAAAAATTGTGAAGTTGGTGAATTGAAGTATTCAAGTCTTCAACATTATACAACTTTCAAGAAGGTGTTCGTCAATTCGGTAAACTCGTTCCAACTCTTAAGTTTTAATATTATAGTTTTGTTTGTTTAATTTGTTTTCCTTATAATTAATATGGACTTTTCTTTGAAAAAAATATTTGGTAGTAAGGGAAAATGTAAAATTGATGAATCTAGTAGGCAAGCTACTACTACTCCCCCGGCCCGGCTCCCCGACCTAGACCTGTTACCCGTCCTCCTCCACCTGTTATTCTTGATAGTGATAACCCTTATTTTAAATTTACCGATAATCAATTTATACATGATCTTACACCAGGTTCACAATTAAATGATGAATATATGAATTCTATTTATGGTATTCCAGAGGAAAATGTTGATTTAGATGAAACGCAACCGGATTTAGATGATACACCTACTAGCCCTATTGCTAACCAAACTGATAATAATCCAAATGATGCCCCGACTGACCCTCCTGTAGTAAACCCTACTTTTAATAGACAACCTTCTAAACGGTCCGAAACATCTCTTGTTTGGCACTTTTTTTACTCAACTTAGAGATCAAAATAAGGCTAAGTGTAAAACTTGTGGGATCTTGATGTCTCATAAATTTACTGTAGACCGTGGTGGTACGGGTAGTTTGACCAGACACATAATGAAACACCCTAATGATAAAGGTAGATTACTTCAAATGAAAGCTAGGGAAGAGGGGACAAGTGTAGGTACTCAGGTTATCCCTAGTACCGGTTCAAATCTAGTTCAACCGGGAATTAACACTGTTACCGGTGGCATTTTGTATTACGATCCAAATAAAGATCGTGAAGAATTGGCAAAAATGGTTACTGTTATGTGCTTACCATGTAGTGTTCCCTCTAAACCTCACTTTGTCCATTATATTAGAAGAATTTATAATCCTACTTTGAAGATTCGGGACTCAGATGTTCCGAAGACTACCTTCCGTACTAGATATGGTCATTATGATTTTCTTGTGATGTCCTTTGGCTTGACTAATGCCCCAGCAGCGTTATAGATTTGATGAACAGGGTGTTCAGGCCTTATATTGATTCCTTTGTTATTGTCTTCAATGATGACATCCTGATCTACTCACATATCCTGGGGGAGAAAGAGCAACATTTGAGAGTGGTGATCCAAACTTTGCGGGAACAGAAGTTGTATGCTAAGTTCTCCAAGTGTGAGTATTGGTTGGATTATGTGGAATTCTTGGGGCATGTTGTATCAGGAGAGGGTATTAAGGTGGATCCCAAGAAGGTTGAGGCGGTTCAGGGTTGGCCTCGTCCTACTTCAGCAACGAGATCAGGAGTTTCGTGGGGTTGGCAGGTTATTATCGCCGGTTTGTGGAGTGCTTTTCATCCATTGCAGCACCTTTGACTAGATTGACCCAGAAGGGTGCTCCGTTTCGATTGTCCGATGAGTGTGAGTTGAGCTTTCACAAGCTCAAGACATCTTTGACTACAACACCAGTTCTAGTATTGCCTTCCGGTTGGGGGATGTATACAGTTTATTGCAACGCTTCACGCGTTGTCTTGGGTTGTGTATTGATGTAGGAGGGACGAGTTATTTCATATGCTTCATGTCAGGTAAATATTCATGAGAATAATTACCCCGTGTACGATTTGGAGTTGGCCGTGATTGTTCATGGTCTTAAGACTTGGAGGCATTACTTGTATGAAGTGTCTTGTGAGGTTTATACAGACCACCACAGCTTGCAGCACTTGTTCAAGTAGAGGGACCTCAATTTGAGGCAACGTAGATGGCTTGAGTTACTGAAGGACTACGACATCACCATTCTCTATCATCCGAGCAAGGGAAATATGGTCGCGGATGCCTTAGCAGGAAGGCAGATAGTATGGGTAGCTTGGCATTCATTTCAGCGGAGGAAAGGCCACTATCTCTGGACATTCAGTCCTTTGCTAACAAACTTGTGCGGCTGGACATTTCAGAGCCCAACCGAGTTCTTGCATGTGTTGTTGCTCAGTCTTCATTATTGAGACAGATCAAGGCAAGGCAGTTTGATGATCCGCATTTGGCAATTTTCAGAGAGACGGTACTACAGGATAGTTCCAAGGAGGTTTCTATTGGCGAGGATGGCGTTCTGCAACTTCAGGGTCGCCTATGTGTTCCTAATGTCGATGGCTTGAGGGAGATGATTCTAGAGGAGGCACACAGTTCGCGATATTCTATTCATCCAGTTGCTACGAAGATGTATCGTGACCTGAGGCAACATTATTGGTGGCGGTAGATGAAGAAAGACATAGTGGAGTATGTAGCTAGGTGCCTAAATTGCCAGCAGGTTAAGTATGAGCATCAGAGGCCAGGAGGCCTACTCCAGCAGATGACTGTACCTGAGTGGAAATGGGAGTACATCACTATGGACTTCATAGTTGGGTTACCACAGACTTTGCGGATGTTCGATGTAGTTTGGGTTGTTGTTGACAGGTTGACCAAGTTGGCACACTTCGTTCCAGTAGCCACTACTTACATTTCAGAGAGATTGGCCCAGATTAACAATCGTGATATATTTCAATTGCACGGTGTGCCTATATCCATCATATCAGATAGAGGTCCTTAGTTCACTTCGCATTTTTAGAGAGCCGTACAGAGTGAGTTGGGAGCCCGTGTAGAGCTCAGCACAGAATTCCATCCATAGACCGACGGGCAGTCAGAGCGGATAGTTCAGATATTGGAGGACATGCTCAGAGCATGTGTGATTGACTTTGGAGGGCAGTGGGATCAGATCTTTCCTTTGGACGAGTTTGCTTACAATAATAGTTATCAGTCTAGCATTGAGATGGCTCCATTTGAGGCTTTATATGGTTGGTAATGTCATTCTCCCATCGGGTGTTTTGAGCCTGGCGAGGCTAAGTTATACGGTACTGATTTGGCAAAGGATGCCTTGGAAAAGGTAAGGTTGATTCAGGAGAGGCTTCACACGACACAGTCCAGACAGAAGAGCTACACGGATTAGAAGGCGCGTGATGTATCATTTATGGTCGGCAAGAAGGTTCTCTTGAAAGTCTTGCAGATGAAGGGTATTATGATATTCGAGAAGAAGGGAAAGTTGAGCACAAGGTTTATAGGTCCATTTGAGGTGTTGAGGCGAGTTGGGGAGGTTGTTTATGAACTTTCTTTACCTCCCAGCTTATCAGAAGTCCATCCAGTTTTTCATGTGTCTATGCTCCGGAGGTATCACGCATATGTATATCATGTGTTAGACTTCAGTACCATTTAGCTAGATGAGAGATTGAGCTACGAGGAAGAGCCAATTGATATTGTTGATAGAAAGGATCGCCAGTTGAGGTCTAAGAGGGTTTCTGCAGTGAAGGTCCAGTGGAGGGGCCAACCAGTCGAGGAGGCGACTTAGGAGCCCGAGGAGGACATGCCGAGCAGATATCCACACTTGTTCAGCACTCCAGGTATGATTCTAGACCCGTTCGAGGGCGATCGTTTGTTTAAGAGGTGGAGAATGTAACGACCTGACCGGTCGTTTTGCTTTCTAGAACCTTGTACCTCTAAATAAGACTTAAATACTTGTTTTTAATGATTTATGACTTGTGGGGATGGTTGGTTTGGGATCTGAAAGAGTTTGAGTAGAAATCGGAACACTCGGTTCCTTGAAGTTATCTTAAAAGGCCAAGTTTGACTTCGGTCAACATTTTGAGTAAACGACCTCGGAATCGGGATTTGACGGTTCCAATTGGTTTGTATGATGATTTCGAACTTGGACGTATGCTCGGAGCAGGTTTCGGATGACCCGGGAGAGTTTCGGTGCCAAATAGAGGAAATTGGATTCTTGAAGGTTTTAGAAGTTCTATAATTTGGTTTGGAACACGTTTTGGTGATATCGAGGTCCAAACAGAATTTCGAGACCGGGAATAGCTTCGTAATATCATTTAAGACTTGCAGGAAAAATTTGGTGTCATTCCGAGTGGTATAAGTACGTTTCGACACGTTGGAAGTAGATTGAAGAACTTGAAGTTCATAAGTTTGATTCAATTGGTTTTAGGGTGTGATTCTTAGTCTTAATGTTGTTTCAGGTATTCTGAAGGTTCAAGCGAGTCCCTCTTATGATTTAAAACTTGTTGGTATGTTTGGACGGGACCTCGGGGGCCCCGGATGCTATTCGGACGTTGCGCAAGTCGAATTCAAGCTCAAAAAGAGCTGCTGGTGCACCAGTTCTGGTGCGACCGCATGCGGTTGGGCAGCCGTAGGTGCAAGCTCGCAGGTACGAGCGAAGCTGCGTAGATGCGGCCCAAGAGCTGAGCCCAGGTTTTGCAGATGCGGTCCCTCTTCCGCATAAGCGGAACAGCAGGTGCGATAACCTGTGCGCAGGTGCAAGCCCAGCTGGCCTAGCCCCTTTCCGCAGATGCGGACAAATGTCCGCAGAAGCGAGACCGCATGTGCGAAAATCGATGAAGGCAGTGGCCTTTATTTAATACGGGAGTTTGTCATTTTTGACTCATTTCACTCCATTCTTGGGTGATTTGGGAGCTTCAAAAGGGGAGATTTCAACCTAGCTTTGTGAGGTATGTAATTTCTACCTAATGTGAGTTTAATACATAGTTTATGGGTAGATTACAACATGTGAATTAGTGAAAATTATGGGTTTAGAGTAAAACCTAGGGTTTTGATAAAATGGGATTTAACCACGAAATTTGTTATGGAACCTAGTAAAAATCACAATTTATGGATCCTAAGGTTGGGTAACAACTTCCTTCGAAACTTTCAGGAATCCGGGCACGTGGGCCCGGGGATGAATTCTAGGAACCTTGCATTTAGAGTTGGGAAATTACTATAATAGTAGAATATGAACTCTTGAGCACGTATTGATTAGTTTTTACCCTATTTGAATAGTTTCGGATCGTTCGGCTCCGATTTGAGGGTTTGAGCACATGCGTGAGTTGGAGGTAAGCTTCGGGACGAGGTAAGTCTCCTTTCTAACCTTGTAAGAGGGAGTTATCCCCATAGGCGAAACAATTGAATATGTGTTATTGACTTTGGGAGCTACGTACGCACGAGGTGACGAGCGTCCGTGCGTAGCTACTATTATGCTAAGTCCGTGTAGTCTAGGACCCAAAAGCATGGTTAACTTGCTATAATTGAAACTTTATTGTCAAATTAAATTTCTTAAACCATACCGAACTTGGCATATAATTTCTAAAAAGATTAAACATCATTTTCTTGACCGTTAAAGAGAAGTTGACATTTCTTTGGGTAATCGCTTTCTTGATGAATTATTGATTGACTATTTGATGTGTTTATTTGTAATTTACCGCGTCGCATGTATGATTTACGAGCAGGGTAATAGATGCATCTATGGTTCGCGCTGTTCGACCCTCTGGCAGTGCACATTTTATTATTTTATTGGATCGGGCCGTACGAACTCAGCATTATTTGTGCATGCTATTTGCTTGGTACTTTATGTGATTTGAACTGCTTTAAATGTGTCGAAATATAAATTGTTAACTGCAATGATGGAAACTGAAATTTTAATTATGATAGGACTTGTCACTTCCTGTTACTATCTGTTATTTATTCATGACATCCATGCTTAGCCTCACACTTAATTATGTTATTTTGGCCCTAGTAAGTGTTAAGTCGACCCCTCGTTACTACTTCTTCGAGGTTAGACTGGATACTTACTGGGTACATATTATTTATGTACTCATACTATGCTTCTATACTTAATTGTACAAGATCTGAGGCAGGTGCATCTAGCTATCCATCCGGCGCGCGTTCCTGATACTTTACTTGACCGAGATTCCACGGTGAACTGCCCCTTTTGATGTCGTTCAGCAGCGTATTGGAGTCTCTCTTTTGTTTATTAGTGTCTATACTATTCCAGGCAGTAGGATAGTTATATTTTGTACATTCTACTAGATGCCCACACACACTTGTGACACTAGATCCTGGCACACACATTAGTAGACTATTATTTTTGAGTTGTAATCATATAATTATGATCTCTTTTAGTCACTTCCGTTTAAATTTCATTAATAATTCGTTACTTATTGAATGCTATAAATCTAAGTTAAGTACATGTTGGGGATGTTTAGTAAAATAAATGAGATCTCACGAGTTGATTAGTGTTGGCATGCCTAACAATTGTGTTGGGAACCATCGTGACCTATAATGGAACTTGGGTCGTGACATGAACTTGCCCCGATGACACTGTTAGATTTGAAAAAGCAACACTAAAAACAAGTGCCCTGATGATTGTCTTGATTAATTCAGATGCTGAAGATGACTCAAGGAAGGTAAGCACTTCTAATCTTAAAGAAATATTCATGTGATATCTGAAAAATAATTGATGTCCATAATACTTACCTTGATGAGTGAAGTTGGCAGGCTAGGTGTTGGAAATGACTAATTAATAAGCAACCTTTCTAGTGTAAAACTTGATTGCAAGAGTTCTGAAACAAACAAAACTGAACTTGAAAATGAATCAGAACACTTCAGGACTAGGTTCTTCTACTAACTTCATAAAAAGGAACACTTAGCTTGTAACTTCAACACTCAAAAGGTTTACCTGATAAAGAAAGGAAAAAATTAGCAATATCCAGATTAATCTTGAACGAGAAACAATTAAACTAAAAGATAGCATGCATGATGCAAAAGAAAGAAAGAATTCTTCAAGAAAATCTGAATAAGGTAATATTGAAATTTCTAGACTAAGCAAGTGGCATAGGTCATTTGATGCTATAAAATTGCTGAAATAACTGCAACACAACTAAGTCAGGAATTGGCTGCAAAAAACACGTACCAAGATTTGACACCAAATATGATGAAATTCCTGATAATAAATTATATACTCATTGTGAAAAAATGAGACACTATAGAAATAACTGTTTTACCCAGGCTAATGCTCAGACTAATAAAGTTTCTGATCCTTCCAGGTTCTTAAAAGAAAAGAAAAATATTGAACCTGTCACACTTGTTATATCAAAAAGGATTAAGAAAAATAAAATTGTAAAATTTGCTGCCTTGCTTCACTAGGCAAAACAATATGTTATTCAATTTTTTTCTCACAAGAAGGGACTCAAGCTCGTCTAAATATCTGAAACTAATAAATGATTATTTTTGCGTGTTGATAAGCTTAAAATTACTTGACATTTAAACCTCGTTTGTATCCTTAATCAGGTTGATTTGATAGAAACTTTACCTCAATTATGATCAAACATGTTTCTTTTCGGTACAGGTGTTGATGAGATGATAAATAGACAAATAATGCACAAAGTGGGAGAAAACAAGCAAAGGAAAGAAAGAAAAAGATGCGGGGCCGCACAACTGAAGCCTTGAGCGTGCATCTGAGTGCACACAGGTGATAGACGGCCTAGAGGTGATGCACTCCCATGAGCGCGCCCAACCACCCAAGTGCGCGATGGCGCACCTCCGCCTCTGGGAAATCTAAGTCTGGCTTAATTTTGTAATTTTTGGGAATTTCCTTGACTTATGTGAAGCCTAAACTCGTCCCAAACTAGGTATTTTGGATTTTGGAGGAACTTTTGGAGAGAAGAAGGCAACAAAACAATGGAGACTTCGAATATTTCATCCAAATCATTCAATACGAAAGTTTGTTTGAATTCGTGGGTTGTAATGTTTTGTTGTCCTTCTTAGGGTTATTGACAAATGTTGTGACTTGATTATTATTCGAGGATTTGATTCCTGTTAATTGCTTGAATTCGTTGAACGAGTTTCTAATTGAATTGTAAGATTATTTGTGATTTTACTTTAATCGGAAAAGAAGTGTTGCTGAAATTCTCATTGTGTTATCTTATTTGGGTTAATTTCATGACTCTATAGGTAATCGAAAGATCTTGTAGAGTTATCAATTGACCCAATCTAGAGGAATAGTCGAGTGACATTCTTCGTAAGATCATTTATTCAACACATTCTTGAATATGTTCATAGCACTTGTCATTAGGTTGTTTAACGGAACTCTCATTTATTCGGAAGAAGAATTTTAATCCTTAAGATTATCTAATCATCTATTGAAATCGAAATAGTCAATAGAACTTAAGAGTTGAACTTAGAACAGAGTCATATCCCGAATAATAGTTGAGAACATATCTTGTCAATGCTCTTATTTCTCCCATTGATATTCAATTTGTTGCTACTTAGCTGCCCAATTTCCAATAATTATTCATAATTGATAATCTTAGTTTTTCTCCTAGTTCATTAATAATTCAAAATCAAAGGTTTATTTTCCTGAATAGTGTTAAGGTAAAGATTTATTTGAACATTCTTTTAACCAATCCATTTGGAGATGATTTAATAACTATACTATCTTTGACTAGCGAGCTTAAGTTTTATACACCGATTTTGCGCTCGTCAAATTTTGGCAATATTGCCAGGGATTGGCAATCAATAGTGTTCATAATTATTTTCGGTGCTAATTCAGGAACCAATTTTATTTTATTTTTCACATTTCTCTTATTTGTGTGTAGGCAACAGGTTAACTTTGGTGGTGTATGACTTGATCCTCTTCCAAGGAATTGGTGCCATACAATCCAGAATTGGACAAGCACTGGCTGAAGTTGAGAAAGGTGAGAGAATCAAGTGGATCCTTATTGGGTCAGACTTCAACTCAAGATAAAATGGTAAACGACGAAAAGGATGTGGTAGATTTAGTTGCAAGAGAGGCAAAACAACATATGGAACAAGTTGCACAGTTAGCAGCTGAATCAGCCCTTAGAGCTGGTGATGAGACTGTCGAAGAGGATGGATGTCTTCAATATAAATTGACCCCTGGTTGAAGATGAGTTTGAAAATGCGGCTCCCAGGGTGGGCAGATCATTTGGCGACTATGCCAGACCAATCTACAACCAGCGATAGTCTAGTGTGAGGCCCCCACCCATCGATGCTAACAATTTTTGAACTCAAATAAGGACTCATCCAAACTATTTAGAATAATTGTACCATCAGAGGAAAACATAATGAAGACCCTAACATCCATCTGATGGACTTTGATGAGATCATGAACAATTTGCGCTATAATGGAGCATCATACGATGCAATCTACCTCAGAGCATTTCCTTTCTCACTAAAGGATGACACAAAGTATTGGCAACAGAATCTACCTACGAGGTATATCCATACGTGGGAAGAGATGCCTACCAAGTTCCTAGACAAGTACTTCTCTACTGCTAAGACTGGAAAGATGCGGACGGAGATTCACAATTTCATCCAAGGAGAAAGAGAAATAGTGTTCGAAGCATGGGAACGGTTTAAGAAGTTGTTACAAAGATGCCCTTGTAATGGAATGGATAAATGGATGCAACTCTAGGATTTTTGGGATGGGTTAACTCCTGCATTGAGAAGGGTACTACATAATGATGTGAGAGGTTCACTGATGAAGAAGACTCCAGAAGAGATTGTCACTCTTCTAAATGAACTATCTGAAGAATCAAATCAATGGCCTACTGACCAAGCGGGTCGAAGAAGGTCAGAAAGAGTGCACCAAGTAGAATCATTTGTTGCAATGCAGGCCCAAATTACAGATATGGCTAAGGACATCAAGCAATTTACACTGGCCTAGGTGCAAAGTCAACCGCAGTCGGGGTGTGATACTTTTGGAGTGGGACACCTAACACATGAGTGTCATACCTCCACAATAGAGGAAGAACTGAATGTAGTGGGAATTTTTTGTAGAGGCAACTATCAAGGAGGCAATAACTTCAACTCTATGGGATAGAGACATTCGGGTTTCTCATGGAGCTCTTCAAGTGGTAGTCTGAACTCACGGCATCAGTAAAATCATAGAGCATCATGGCAAGGATTACTAGTTTCCAAAATCAACAAAGGACACAATATCACCCTCCACAACCCAACCATTCAAGTCTACAGGATCTAATGAAGGTGTTCATCAACAAATCGAATGAGAAATTTGAAACTCAGGGTACAACCATCTGGGAAAAAGGAACAGCCATTCGGGAGAAAGGCACTACCATCTGAAATTTTAGATAGACAGATGGAGAAGATTGCAAACATGTTGTTAGAAAGGTCCCCTGGGACTCTTTCTTCAGATACCGAGAAGAATCCAAAAGAGACGATCAAAATTGTGTCTCTAAGGAGTGGCAAGACGTTAGCAAATCTTATTGCAAAACCAAAGTTTGAAAGGGTGAATAACTCAACCAAAACGGCAGAGGAGCAAAACATTGGTGAATCTTGGGCACGGAAAACGCCAGCGAAAAGGAAGCTGGTAAGAAAAAGCCAATTAGTGAAATTGAAGAAAGCAAACATATGCAAGTGTTACCCGTCCCTCAGAAGATGAAGCGAGAAAACTTACATAGATGCTTTGAGAAATTCCTAGAGATGCTCAAACAGTTGTATGTGATCATCCCATTCACAGAGGTGCTCACCTAGATGCCTGCCTATGCCAAATTTTTGAAGGAAATACTTTCGAGTAAAAGGAAGATAGAGGAAACGGCAGTGGTAAAACTCAACGCGCATTGCAGTGCCATCCTACAGAATAAAATTCCTCAAAAGTATGGGGATCCTGGGAGCTTCACTATACCCTACTCTTTGGGGAGTGAGAAATTTGACAAGGCCTTGTGCGACTCAGGTGAATCCATTAACTTAATGCCATTGTTTGTTTTCAAGAAATTGGAAGGAGATCTGGGATGAAAAAGTTTGTGCCAGTATCATTACAACTGGCCGATCAGACCACGATTATACTAGAGGGAATAATCGAGGATAGTCTAGTGAGAGTGGACAAATTTGTGTTTCCTGTGGACTTCATCGTAGTAGACATGGGAGTGAATAAAAAGGTACCCCTAATTTTTGGGAGACCATTCCTTTGCACGGGCAGGGCAATCCTTGACATATATGATTATAAACTCATTCTAAGACTGGGAAATGAAAAGCTAGTTTCCAAATGAAGAGAATGATGAAGTACTCGTGTGATGAGGCATCTCCTACTCATGTTTCAAAGTGGATGTGGTAGGGGAGTTAGTTAAAAAACACAAGCTGGAGAAGTTGGTAGGTGATTCATTATAAAGATGCATTACTCAATCGAGTACAGCAAAGGATGAAGACCCTGAGATCAAGAAAGAGGCTGAGGCCTTGGATACTAAAAACCAAGTGGTAGATGAAGAGGAATTTAATAAGGAAATGACTAAGCAAAAGATGGAGTTGAAAGTAATCCCAACCCATTAAAAATATACTTTTATTGAGACTAATAAATTCCTATGATTGTCTCTACTGATTTGACTAGTGAACATGAATACATGCTGGTGGAATTGTTGCAGAAGCATAAAAAAGCAATCGGCTAGAGCATAGCTGATATTCAGGGAAGTAGCCCCACAATCTATATGCACAAGATCTTGTTGGAGGAAGGTAGAAAAACTGTAGTGAAGCCCTAATACAAATTGAATAAAAACCTGGAAGAGTGATGCAAAAAGAGATACTCAAATTGGTGGACACTGGTATAATATTTCCCATCTCCGACAACCCATGGATCAACCCAGTACATATTGTGCCGAAAAACGGGAGCATGATAGTAGTGAAGAATGAGGAAATACATATTAATCCCTACTAGAAGTGTCACTAGTTGGAGGATGTGTATAGATTACTGAAGATTGAATGATGAAATGAGAAGGATCACTTTCCTCTACCTTTCATTAACTAGATGCTGGAAAAGGTGGCAGGGCGTGGATGCTACTATTTATAAGACGGTTATTTGGGGTACAATCAAATACCCATTGCTCCTGAAGACGTCGAAAAAGCATGTTCACTTTCCCTTGAGGAATGTTTGCATACCAGAGAATGCCTTTTGGACTTTGCAATGCGCCAGCCACAATTCAAAGGTGCATGATGTCCATTTTCCACATTTAAACGGGAAGTGTTTGGAGGTGTGGATGAATTACACTTCTTGGGGACGACTTTAATGACCGTTTGAGGAATGTGGAGCCCATGTTGAAATGTTGTGAACACACTCACCTAATACTCAACTGGGAAAAGTTTCACTTCATGGTCAAGGAGGGAATAGTTTTAGGCCAAAAGATGAAAACTGAAGGCATCGAAGTCAACAGAGCTAAAGTTGATGTGATTGCTAAGCTCCCACTGCCAACTTTAGTGAAGAGCATTAGAATGTTTCTAGGGCATGCATGATTTTATAGAAGCTTCATCAATAATTTCTCCAGTATCATCAAACCCTTAACGGAATTACTTTCCAAGGATGTGAAGTTTGTGTTTAATGTAAAGTGCCTCCGAGCATTCAAGTTGATCAAGGAAATACTAGCGAGTAATTTTATAATGGTGACTGCTGATTCGAGTGAACCCTCTGAAATCATGTGCCATTCTAGTGATGAAGCAGTGGGGGAAGTGATGGGGTAGAGAAGCGAAAAAATAATCAGTCCCATCTACTATGTGAACCAGACTTTGAATGAAGCCAAAGTAAACTATGTTACCACAGAAAAGGAGTTATTTGCAGTGGTCTTTGCTTTTGACAAGTTTAGATCATATCTAGTGGGGCGAAAAGTGCTAGTGCATATCGACCTCTCAACATTGACGTATCTGCTGAGCAAGAAAGAGTCAAAACCTCATCTGATGCGGTGGGTATTATTGATGCAAGAGTTCGATCTTGAGATCAAGGACAGGATGGACACAAAAACCAAGAGGTTGACCACCTATTGCGATTGGAGAAATCACTTATAGAAATTGTGGAGATAAGGGAAGAGTTCCCAGATGAGCAGATTTTTTCCATCGCAGTAAACTCCAAAAGACCGCCATGGTATGCTGATATAGCCAACTTCTTTCCTAGTGGGTGGCTACCGCATGACTTGTCCTCTAACTAGAAGAGGAAGCTGCAAAGTGAGGTAAAAAGCTACTTTTGGAATGACCCTTTTTTTTTAAATTGTGTGTAGATGGCATGATTTGGAGATGTGTACCAGAAGGGAAAATGGAAAGCATACTATCCCACTATCATGACAGAGAAGCTGGAAGAAATTATGAAGGAAATAGGACATCAACAAAAGTCATGGAATTCGATTTCTACTGGTCTTCCCTGTACATCGACGCAAGAGATTACATCCCGGAAAGTGACAAGTGCCAACAGATAGGTAACATTATAAAGACGGACGAGATGCCTTTGAACACTATTCTGGTATGTGAAGTTTTAGATGTTTGGGGCATAGACTTTATGGGTCCCTTCACATATTCCCATTCATATGAATACATCCTAGTGGTCGTTGACTACGTCTCTAAATGAGTTGAAGAAATTCCAGTAGGACTATTGATGCTCGTATGGTATGCGAATTCCTGCGAAAATATATTCACCTGCTTTGGGACACCCCGAGTCATCATCAGTGACAATGGGTCACACTTTGTCTATAAACAGTTTGCAGCATTGCTGTTTAAGTATGGGGTGACTTATAAAACAAGAACCCCGTACCATGCTCAACATAGTGGAAAGGTTGAAGTAGCTAACAGTGAACTTAAACGAATTCTGGAAACAATGGTTAGTGCTTCCCGAAAAGATTGGTCAATAATGTTAGATAAAGCTCTATGGGCGTATAGAACAACGTTCAAAACAACAATATAGACTTCACCCTTCAAGCTATGGTATGAAAACTCGTGTCACTTACCTGTGGGGATAGAGCATATGGCTTATTGGGCAGTTAAATTGCTTAATCTTGAATGAGCTATAGGAATTAAGATTTGACGCGTATGAGAATGCACGAATTTTCAAGGAAAAGACAAAGAAATGGTATGAATGTCTGATTAAACCAAAAGAATTTTGTGAAGGGGAAAAAGTCTTGCTATACAATAGTAGACTCAGATTGTTCCCCTAAAACTTCAAGTCAAGATGAACAGGGCCATATGTGGTAAAACATCTATCACCATATGGATGGATTGAGATCCAAAACTTGGAAGGAACATAGAGTTTCAAGGTGAACAGGCATAGGTTAAAACCGTATTTTGTTGGAGGATTCGCAAAGTAATCCCCAAGCATCATATATCTGTAGCTAATTTTTACAAATTTAAACAAGGATTAAACCATGGAAGAACTGTCGTTGTTGAGACGAATTTATATGGTCAGTGAGGATAGATATAGTGAACTTCAACTTGCTTGTAATTGAGGCGTAGTAGTTGTTGTTGTAGGAGTTCTTCATCCTCAGTTTTTTGTCCTGTCTGATGATTGTTTAGAATTTGGTCTTAATACATCTTCTAAACAAGATTCTGCTCATTTATTAGAATTGGCATTTGTGACTTTATAGTCATAAGGGTTATTAGATGTGCACGAGTGATAGTATATGGTATGGTTTGTATATCATTGTCTTAGAGTATATATTCAGATCCTGCTTGTTCTCTCTCACACACACACGCACACGCACACGCACACGCATATATTGGATAGGTATGCATTAGGCAATAAGTTGGTTCCCTTTCTATGTTAAATTCTTAATTCTGGAAAATTTGTAGAAGAAACCAAAAAGGTAGAAAACCAGAACTAGAAGTAGTAACTCATACAACCTAGAGTCGCTGGTTTAATGCAGCTCAATTGATTTTCCTGCATCTTCATACCTGCCGTTTAAATTAGATATACCAGATGAATATAGGTACTTAGACATACAACAGGATACTGGCAGTTTGCTGGGAAAGAGATTAAGGAATCATAAGTTTTCCATACATATTATTTTTCTATGGTTTTGTACCTAAGATAATATCATGTTAATTTGGAACCTAAAGAATAAGCCCATATGTTTGTCCAGCAAAAAGCTTCGTGATATTATTAGGATTGCCACTTTACGGACAATGCTTTCTGAACTTGTAGGTTATTTGTTGATCATTCAATCTAGAGATTTGTAATTCTAAGAATAGTGCTTCTAGTAGAGGGTAAAATAGAAATGAACTTAACTACATCATCTTTCAGATGACACAAGACATATCAAGTTGTGATTTAAAGGAAATCTAACAACAGAAGGTGCTTAAGCTATGTATATACACCTTTGTATATGTTAATTGTACATCTCCTTATGTATCGAGACATTAATCAATTTCTGATGAAAAACTAGGACAAACAGGTATATTTATGTGAATATCATTGATTCTGCCAACATCTCTTGAGAGTTATACCATTAGATGCGTTTTTAAATAAAATATTGATAAAGCTCCAGTACACCATTCTCAACTGTGAAATTAGTACATTTTTTTCTTCCACTTATGTTTCCTTATCCACAATACGTTTAAAAGTTTGACATGCAAAAGAGTTTTCCATAACCTTGACCTCAGAATATATGATGTGTGTGTTTATGGATTTATGACTATTTAGGTTATTTTACATTAACTACTATTTAGGTAAATGGATATTGTTCATGGTACAGAGCTTCTGAATATCATAATGAGGTTCAACTTCGGAATACATGTTGCTAGTTATAAGTGAAACTGGATCATTGTTGCCTTTTTTTCCTGGATATCGGAATCATATAATGCTGATCTTCTAACATTCTCCTGTTGATCTTAATTTTAAAGTATTTCCATTATTTTTTGTTGTACACATTGATAAGATTGTGGCACGTCATTAACTTAAAAAAATTTATTGTTCTTGCTAAATATAATAGCCATTATTTGTTAAAATGTTTGTTATTGATGAAATTTGCCTTACGTAGCTGTTTATGTGATGGTTTTGGTGACTGTTAAATTTCAAAACAATGAAATTCATATAATTTTGAGAATATGTGGCTTTTTTCTATTCTTTCTTATTAGCTGATTTTTTTGATAAAGTATACAAACCAAATTTATATAGGTTATTTTGGTGTCATATACGATAAAACTAATTTAATAGATAACGGAGATAAAAGATAGATGGGCCTTCGAAGGTCAACTGATGAGTACATATAAGGAGTGAATAATTTTCTTGATAAGACAATTGAACGAGCTTCCCAAGAAAATGAAATATTATGCTCTTGTAAAGAGTGTACTAATTATTTTTGGCATTATAGGAATGTGGTGGAGGATCACTTGATTGTTAATGGGTTTGCTAATGGATACACCAAATGAATTTTCCACGGGGAAGGATTTTCCTCGAGAAAGACTCCATGTCCAAGCAATAATGATGAAGGTTCCGACATGTATGATGATATTGATGGATTACTCCATGATACATTTCGAAATGTCGAGGATGATTTGGGACATGAAAGAGTGAGGATGGACCTTCCGAAGATGAAAAAAGATTCTTTAAATTAGTAGAAGAAGGAAAAGAAGAATTATATCCAGGGTGTGAGAATTTCTCCAAATTGGGTTTTACGATTCGGTTGTACTTGTTTAAATGCATTCACGGGTTGAGTAATGTGGCATTCACAGACTTGTTGGAATTGTTAAAATAGGTATTTCCATTTGCTCAGCTACTCGGGTCTTTCTACAAGGCAACAAGCATGATAAAATATTTGGGTCTTCATTATGAAAAAATACATGCATGTCCCAATGATTGCTTATTTTTTTGAATGACAATATAAATGCAGATACTTGTTTTGTGTGTGGGTCTTCTATATGGAAGAATGTTTTTAATGTCTTGACTAATAAAAAGATCAAAAACCCACAAAGATTTTAAGGTATTTTCCATTAAAGCCTCGCCTTTAGAGGATATTCATGTGTCCCGAAACAGCTGCAACTATGAGATGGCATGCCACTGAACGACCGAATGATGGAAATATAAGACATCCTGCTGATGGTGATGCTTGGAAGGAGTTCGACTCCTTGCACCCTGAATTCTATAGCGACCCTCGTAATATTAGATTGGGTCTTCCAAGTGATGGTTTCAACCTGTTTCGAACAATGAGTATTTCCCATAGTACGTGGCTTGTTATGTTAATGAACTATAATCTATCGCCTTAGATTTGCATGAAGCCAGAGTATATTATGTTGTCAATGATCATCCCAGGTCCTTCATCTACGAAAAATTATATATATGTGTATCTACAACCACTAATTGCTTAATTAAAAGAGCTGTAGGAATTCGGTGTAGAAATATTTGATGCCGAATCTAACCAGATATTTCAAATGTGGGCAGCCTTAATGTAGACAATTAGTGATTTTCCTGCACTAGCAATGCTTTCTGGTTGGAGCACAAAGGGAAAATTTGCATTCCCCACCTGTAGTTATGACACATGCTCTCAATATCTCAAGCATAGTCGTAAGATGTGTTACATGGGTCATCAGGCATTTTTGCCTCCTGAACATCTATTTTGAACATATAAGAAATTATTTGTTGGTAAGGAGGATCATAGACTTTCACCCACTCCTTTGTCGGGTACAACGGTCCATGGAAGAAAAGATTCATCTTCTTTGAATTATCATATTAGAAAACTAAAAAATTGAGGCACAATCTTGATCTGATACACATTGAAAAGAATATATGTGATAGTATTCTTGGGACATTATTGGAGATAGATGGAAAATCAACAGATCATGTAAATTCTCGTTACGATTTGCAAGAAATGGGAATACGAAAAGAGCTTCAACCAATACAAGATGTTGTAACTGGAACAATATCTTTGGCTAAAGCTTGTTTTTACATGAATCCAAAAGAGAAGAGGCAATTTTGCACGGTCTTTAAGAATGCCAAATTTCCAAAAGGGTGTGCCTAGAATATATCACGTTGTGTGCATGAGAAAGAGATGAAAATATCTGGGTACAAGAGTTATGATGCTCATTTTATAATGCATTACTTGCTCCAAGTTGCTGTTAGAAAATCATTACCCAAGAATGTTTCTTTGGCATTGATTAAGTTGGGTAACTTCTTTAAAGCCAAATGTGCCAAGGTTATAAGGCGAGAGGATCTTGATAGATTGTAGACTGAAATCAATGATATTACATGTGAGCTTGAAATGATTTTCACTCCAACCTATTTTGATATAATGCCTCATTTTCCTGTTCATTTAGTAAATAAAATTAAGCTTGGAGGTCCAACTCATTGTCGTTGGATGTATTCCACTGAATGAAATTTGTGCAAATATAAGGTGTTTGTTCATAATCGAGCTCATCCAGAAGCGTCAATTGCAGAGGGGTTTCTGGCCGAAGAGTGCTTGACCTTTTGTTAGAGATACATACATGATGGGGTAAAGACAAGATTTAGTAGGTACCAAGCTGAGGATGATGGGGACATTGAAGGAGAAAAATTGTCACCTATTTTTCTTAAAATAGGCCATCCAATTGGAAGTAAGAAAAAGAGAAAAGAAAATATTTTTTGCCATGGATTTGAAGTTATGTTATGAGGCACATAAATATGCCTCTGTTCAATACTGAAAATGAACAAGTAGAGACATTTATCATGTAAGATAAAATATATTACCATCACTTGTATTATAAGCTTTATTTATTTTATATTTTAATATTTTTAAATTTAATTGATATAGGCCTAATGATTAAATTTGAAACATAGGGCTTGCAAGGAACATAAGAATTTAAGTGATAATCATATAGATCAAATGCATGGGTAAGAGCAAGAAATCATAGTCGAAACTTCACCGCTGGTTTAAAGAGAAAGTAAAAAAGCATTGACGTGCCCAATCATTTGTGATGGCTAGCTAAAGGGTCTATACATTGGCCAAACGATATACTGGATATTTTATCAATGGATATTTATTTCATACAATGACGCGGGATGCCCCGTTGAAGACACATAATAATGGAGTGACTTTGTCAGCAACAACTGATAGTTTTGCTAGTGCCAGGGACGAAAATCCCATTGATGGAGAGGTTCTGTACTATGGATCTATTCAAGATATCATTGAGATTAATTATTGGGGCCGCTTTAGTGTTGTATTATTTAGATGTGATTGGTTTCGTAATGAAGTGATGAATATAGGTTAACTCGGGTATACTTTAATCGATTATGTAGTACTGATGACTCTTTGATGAACATGGGGCCTGCACATTCGGGACGTCTGAGATTGTATGGATGAGGGGTTACAATAAATTCTTTGAGAGGTAAAGTAGGATGTTTTGAATCCTCTTCAAATATTACAAATTATCTACAAAAAATGGAGGAGAAGATACAAAGAATGAAGGAAAAAATTGAGGAACAAAAGGCAACTATCCGTCAAGAAGTTGTTGCAGATGTCCTTGCACGACTTCAGCGTTCAGGAATTGATATTGATGCTAACATTATTCTAGCGCCATTGGGTGATAATTCTCTAGGAGAAGCTTCTTCTGCACAACAAACAATTTTACAACGAATACGGAGTCCGTATACTAGTAGCAACAAAGAAGGCCAACTCATTCCAGGTATTAATATTGCATATTTAAAATATACTCATTTAATATTGCATGAAATAAAGTGGGACTGTTCTTTTCTAAAAAACAAGTAAGAAAATTAAGAGGGAAAGAGAAAGTTGAGAGACTTTGATAGCTCCATTTACACATGCAAGAGCAGTCACATCTAAAATTTTCAATTGAAAAGTGATTCTTTTAATAATGTCATTAAAATCTTTAATGACATAATTAAGGTGACGAAAGAGAGTGAAGTGAACGACGTAATTTATTGTGGCTCAGCTCATTCAGGGAGGAGCATGGTCGAAATCTACTAGTGTGGCATACACTGAGGGCTTGTGAGAAACTTTGCAAATCTAACAATGTTCAAGTATTGCTTGTTTTTTAGCCGTAGTATGTTCAGTTGTTGGTTGTAATGTTTTTTTTTGTAATAGCATATTTTGTTGTTGTTTTGGTTCAATAAAGTAAACGATTATCACTAATCATGCTATATTGAGAAATATAGCTTAGTTTATTTTATAAAATGATGCAAAAATCTTTGGAACATAATATGTAACTTAAAGGAATCTGTTTCTTGCTTATGCCTTGTCATGCTTGAATTCTTCAAATCATGTCATTAATATGTAACTTAGAGATTCTTTTTTGTTAGCGTCAGACTTAATATTATTCCATATCTTTCAGACTTAATATTGTCTAGGTGATATTGTTTTGTGATGTAATAATGTTCGAAGATGTTAAGGCAGATTGTATTGCTTAAAAAAAGACAGAAGAGTTGTTTGCTTTGGTTTGTCTATTGCAGATTCTGGTTTGTTATGTCTTTCTTAAAGTACAGCTAATCATCGTGTGATTTGTGGATGGATCTTAGGTTCTGCATGAAAATTGTGTCATGTTTTGAGTAGGTCTAAAAATTTGGAATAGTCGTATTTACAAATGATGTTTTGAGCAGGTTGAAAATTTTGGGATAGTCATATTTACAAAGGGAACTCTGCCGAAAAATTTAAGAATTTAGAGAGTTTGAAAATTTTGAGTTATCAAACTGGTCATTCAATTACTTTGTGATTAAATTATCCTATTTGTAGGTGTGCAGCGATTGCGGTTGAAATCAGTGACGAAGACATTACTTGAGTGTTATTGATCGTCGTTAGACTTTCTATTATTATGTTTAAGGATATTTTAGTTTAGAACTTTTTATATGCAAAACTCATCTATTTTGACTTTTGAATTGTTGATCAAACAATGTATTCATATTTTATATTTGTATATGAATAATGCTAGTTAGATATTTTAATTTTATTTCGTGGTTTATGTAAGTTATGGTGTAAAAAACTTTAGGGAATTGGAAAATATTTTTCATTTTGCTTCCACAAATATCAGAAATTACAATTTATTGCAATAGAGAATATAACCATTCCAATAGACCTAGAAAATAATAAGAACAACCCCTAATAACTGTTACAATATGTTATAATATCCGTTGCAATAGGGTACTAATAATTGTTCCAATATATAACAAAGACCGTTGCAATATATCATGAAAAACGTTGCAATAAACTTAAAAAATCGGCTGTATTATTAAACCAGAACGATTTATAACCTTCCCAACAAAAAAGAAAACCGTTCCTATAGATAGAACAATGATAGTAGTCCAAACCGTTACAATATCCCTATATATGGAGACGATTTTTAAACCGTTGCAAATAACCGTTCCAATAGACCTATTGTAACGCTGAATCCTGGAACGCATCCAAATCCGTCCCAATATCCCTACAGGGACGGTTAGCATATCTATTGCAATAGTTTTCGAAGGGTTTCCATAGTTGTAATTTCTAGTAGTGTTCTATGGGGTATTATTTTGCATTCGATTGGGTTGGTATTGTAGTCACTCTAGGGATAATTGCAAACTTTTAAGGAATAAGTGCAACTATGCATGTAAGTGTTTGATTTAATGCAAGAATGGTGATTATGGTAGTTTTAATGTGTGTTGCCTGACGGTTTTCACTTTAAAGTCGAGAGTTGAACTTGTGATTGGTAAAATTCGTCATTTCAATGGAATTGATTACATTAGGAAGAGACTAGAATGCACGAGTGTTGACATCATATGGGGTGAAGTCTGAGTAACACATTATTACTATGTGTTTGTGCTCTCAGTAATGTTTGTTTAGGTTGTTGTAGGTGCAAATGGCCACTTCAATGCAAAGGAAGACACCGAGCACTTTTACTAGTAAGAAGGCGGACACGTACAAGTCAAAATATGTGGGTACTTGTAGATCATGTGCTTCCACATCTTCTCAACCCTATGACCAGAATAAGTTTGTCTCTTGGGATGATCGAGACTGGTTTCATAGCAAGGCGGATTAAAAGACCGTGCTTAAAAGGGGAATAGACATAGAGGCCCTCCTCAACGATTATCCCAAGGTACATGATGCGTTAGTCTGTCGGGGGCTGGGAATGTTCTTCATAGAACCTGATGAAGCCAATTTGGTTGTTGTAAGGGAATTCTATGCGAATTGCCCAGTACACAAGGATTATGTGTGTACAATGAGGAAGAAAAATGTCGACTTTTCGAAGTAAGCTATCCAAAGGGCCTAAAACTTACAAGAGTATGTGGACCAAGTTTTTGAACACAACCACTTTGTGATGCACAACAGAGAACCATACCCATAAGCTATGTTCTTTGAGACTATCTGTGTGCCCGAGAAGGAGCTGGTATGGTTAATCAGTGATCAGAAATTTCACTACGCCTCACTAACCACTGAAGGGAAGGGTTGGCTACACATAATAAACAATTTATTGATGCCATCATGGAATAAGACTAAGGTGAATGGTCCCCAGGCAGCTCTTATATAGTGCTTGGTCAATGAACATTACTTTGATGTGGCTAAGAGTATTCGTGATGAGATGGAAATTCGTTGTCCGGTGCATAGGTATGGATTCTATTTCCCTCAAAAAACAAGGACATAGATGGAAAGGTAAAGCGGGAGAAGAAATTTTGGGCCGATAAAGTTATCACTGGGAAGGAACCTGTCGTTGCTGATGAAGATGAGAGTGAGGAGTCGGATGAACCCGTGGAGGAAATGGAGGTAAACATGGAAGAGGTTGGTGATAGTACACCAAGTAACCAGATCATCGGGGAACCATCAAGCAGTTTGTGGGAAACGAGGATGGTTGCATTGGAACATGAGATGGCTGGAATGTGCACTTCCATGGAAGTATTGGGTACTCGAGTGGAGTCGCTATCTGGGCAAAATGCAAAATCAGAGCAGAAGATCATGTGTCACGACCCCAAATTCTAACCGACTGTGATGGCACCTATCATGGAACTAGGTTAGCCAACCATTTCAGACTATCAATATAAATATTAATTTTCCCAAAATTTTAGCAGATTTAAAAATAGCAGAATGAGATGAAACAAATACACACTTCCCCAAAACCTGGAGTCAACTGTCATGAGCATCTAAGGCTGAAAATACAATGTACAACATAGGGGCTTGCTAAAGCAAAAGTCTGAGGTACAAAAGACCAAAAGAAACTATAATATGAGGGAAGTAAAGGAGGTGAGCTGGGGACGCTGAGCAGCTACCTCAATCCTCGAACAACTCCAAGCTCGTCCGAAAATCAACTAGTGGGATGGTCTGGTACCTGGATCTGCACATAGAGGTGCAGGGAGTAACGTGAGTACGCCGACTCAGTAAGTAATCAATGTAACTATAAACTTGAGTGTAGTGACGAGCCATTTAAATCATGTAAATCCATATAATGAATAATAGTGGAAATGAATAAATCAAGTCAGAAATCTACATTTCCGAATATTTCATAAAACTCCGATTTCCATTTTTTTTTTAAAATCGTATGAAAACTTTTGTCCAACATTTATTATCAGAGGCTCGGTGTAAAGAAGAGTGAAAACAATATTTTCATAAAATATAAGCCCCTCGGGCACAGTATCACTCACAATAAAGCCTCTCGGGAAAGCCTCTAGGTCACTCGTGACTCCACCATCAGTATCTCATGCTCTTACTTAACACTCGTACTCAGTAAGTACCATGAACACACACAACTGCTGCGGGAGGCAGCCCGCTCCACTATATTTATATATATATATATATATATATTTATACTGCTGCGGCGTGCAGCCCGATCAATATATATAACATATATTGCTGTGGCATGCAGCTCGATCCATATAATAGTCGACTACGCTCACTAGGGGTGTACAGACTCCTGGAGGGGCTCCTTAAGCCCAAGTGCTACATCTGCTGCGGTGTGCAGCCCGATCCAATATGCATATTGATGCGGCGTGCACCCCGATCCATATATAACATATATTGTTGTGGCGTGCAGCCCCATCCATATATATATAATCTATTATTGCTGCGGCATGCAGCCCGACCCACATATAATATATAACACATATATTGCTGCGGTGTGCATCCCGTCCCATAACTATCCTCACATACTCGACTCTTGGCCTGACTCAGTCACCCTCACAAGACACTTGGGTTTATCTCGACTTACGGGACTCATCCCAAAACACTTTTCAGAGTTTTACAAGTAGTGTGATAACAGTGAAATAACAACAAGTAGGAAACAATGACTGAGTTCACAATTTACTAACAGGATAATGGTATAATAGTGTAAAAGTACCCCCTGAGGGTCTAAACAAGTCGGCACAAGGCCCCAAACATGGCTCACAGCCCATAAACAAGAATAAACTTTTGAAAGATAGGATGTCGTAAGGTTTCAAATGGAATACGTGGCTTAATAGTCGCTACGGGACGGATCAAGTCACAATGCCTATCGGTGCACGCCCCCAAGCTCATCACCTAGCATGTGCGTCACCTCATTTATCAACACAATAACAAATAACGGGGTGTCATACCCTCGGGTTTAGAGTTACAATCGTTACTTACCTCAAAACAGCCCAAAAGCTACTATGTGATGCGCTTGCCCCTCGAATTGGCTCCCAAATGCTCCGAATCTAACAAAAATCAGATTAACATCATCAATACACGCTAACAGAACAAAACACAATCGAAAGATATAAATTTTAACACAATTCTCAAAATTCGGCCAAATCCGAGCCCCAGTCCCACATCTCGGAATTCGATAAAATTTACATCACTAGAAACCTCGTCCTCCCACGATTCTACACATATAAATAACACTACAATCGGACCACAATTGCCTACCCAAACCGCCAAAAGAATTTTCCAAACCTCCTCCCAGTTTTCCAAACTTTTCTACTTTAATCCTTCAAATTACAAGCCTAATCCGAACAAAATAGCATAGAAACGAGTTTTATAATCCGGGAACTTACCTCCACTGAAGAACCTCGATTCTTTCTTCAATTTTCTCTCAAACAAGCTCCACCCTCATGCAACAATGGAATAATTACTAAAATTTTCGGGAGGCACCATTTTATAATGTTCTTCCCAGTTAATCCGCACCTGCGGACCTTTCCTCGCACCTGCGAACCTGCACCTGCGGTCCCAGGTGCGCACCTGCGAAAACCCACTAACAGTCCAATTCTCGCACCTGCGGTCCCTTTTCCGCACCTGCGGCTTCGCAGGTGCAGCCAACTCTTCACACCTGCGAACTCCTCCTGCCTAGCCTCTTTTCGCACCTGCGCATGGACCTTCGCACCTGTGGCATCGCACCTGCGGCTGCCCATCCGCAGGTGCGGCCACACCAGCAGCTTAACAACAGTAGCTATTTGCTGCAAATTTCCTAAGTTCAAACCTCCGCCAACCATCCGAAATCAATCTCGAGCCCCTCGGGGCCCCGACCAAACCAACACACCCCATAGCATCATTCAAACTTAATCGAACCTTCGAAAAACAAAAAACAACACGAAAACACTAAAATTACATCAAATTCAAACCTATGAGCTTTGAAACTTCTAAATTTCGCCAATGATGCCGAAACCAACCAAAACACATCTGATTGACCTGAAAATTTGCACACATATACAAAATGACATTATGAACCTGCTCCAACTGTCGGAATTCCATTCCGACCCCTATAGCCTATTTTCCACTGCCGACGAAAATCGCCAAAACCTAACCTTCGCCAATTCAAACCTAATTCTACACCAGACATCAAAACTTCATTCCGAACACACTCCTAAGTCCCAAATCACCTCGTGAAGCTATCCGAGCCATAAAATCTGCATTCTGAGGTCGTTTACCAATAAATCAACTCCCAGTTTGACTTTTCAACTATTAGGCTACTTTAAGAGGCTAAGTGCCTCTGTTCTCTCCACGATCACTCCGAACCTAAACCAACCGACCCAATGCGACATAAATAGGCTAAGAAATATATGATAAAGCAGAAATAGGGGAAACGGGGAAAATCTCATGAAACGATTGGTCGGGTCGTTACATCCTCCCCCTCTTAAACAAACGTTTGTCCTCGAATGGGTCTAGAAACATACCTGGAGTCTCGAATAAGTGAGGATATTTGTCCTGTATCTCCCATTCGGTCTCCCAGGTGGAATCCTCCACCGGTTGTCCTCTCCAATAAACCTTCACTGAAGCTATATCCTTAGACCTCAACTTTCTGACCTGACGACCCAAAATAGCCACTATCTCTACCTCATATGACATATCACCCTCGAGTTGAACCGTTCTGAAGTCCAAAACATAAGACGGGTCACCAACATACTTTCGGAGCATCGAAACATGGAACACCTGATGAATACTCGATAAACTCGGAGGCATGGCAAGTCGATAAGCCACCTCCCCCACCCTCTGAAGCACCTCAAAAGGCCCAATAAATCGGGGACTCATCTTTCCTCTCTTCCCGAACCTCATAACACCCTTCATGGGTGACACCTTCAGCAGTACCTTCTCCCCAATAATGAAAGACACATCTCGGACCTTCCGGTCCGCATAACTATTCTGCCTAGACAGTGCTGTGCGAAGCCGTTCCTTAATCAACTTCGCCTTACCCAACGCATCTTGAACCAAGTATATGCCCAATAGCCTAGCCTCGCCCGCCTCAAACTAACCAACCGGAGATTTGCACCTTCTACCATATAAAGCCTCATACGGAGCCATCTGGATACTCGACTGATAACTATTATTACATGCAAACTCCGCAAGTGGCAGAAACTGGTCCCACGAACCCCCAAAATCAATGACACAGGCACGCAACATATCCTCCAAAATCTGAACAGTACGCTCCGGATGCCCGTCGGTCTGAGGATGAAACATTGTGATCAACTCGACCTGAGTACCCTACTCGCTCTGTACGGCTCTCCAAAACTGAGATGTGAACTGAGTACCTCTGTTAGAAATGATAGAAACTGGAACCCCATGCAATCGGACAATCTCCCTAATAAAAATCTCAGCTAACCGCTTCGAAGAATAAGTAGTACCAACAGGAATGAAGTGTGCGAACTTGGTCAGTCGATCCACAATAACCCGTATAGCATCAAACCTACTTGAAGTCCGTGGGAGTCCAACTACAAAGTCTATGGTGATCCGCTCCCACTTCCACTCCGGAATATCAAATCTCTGAAGCAGTCCACCTGGCCTCTGGTGCTCATACTTCACTTGCTGACAGTTGAGACACCGATCCACAAACTCAACAATATCTCTCTTCATCTGCCTCCACCAATAATGTTGTCTCAGATCCTGATACATCTTCGTGGCACCTGGATGGATGGAATACCACGAATTATGAGCCTCAGCTAGAATCAAATCTCGAAGCCCATCCATATTGGGCACGCAAATCTGACCCTGTATCCTCATGATCCCATCATCACCAATAACCACATCCCTGGCATCACCACGACAGACCCTGTCTTGAAGAACAAGCAAGTGTGGATCATCATAATAGCGTGCTCTGATATGATCATAAAGAGAAGACCTGGAGGCTACACAAGCTAATACCCGTGGAGGATCTGATAGACCAAATCTCACCAACTGGCCTGCTAAAGCTTGAACATCAAGTGCTAAAGGCCGCTCTGCTACTGGAAAGTAGGCTAAACTCCCCAAACTCTCCGCTCTGCGACTTAGGGCATCGGCCACTACATTGGCCTTCCCCGGATGATATAAGATAGTGAGGTCATAATCTTTGAGAAGCTCCAACCACCTCCTCTGACGCAAATTCATATCCTTCTTCTTAAGCAGATGTTTCAAACTACGATGATCAGTGAAAATCTCACAATGCACTACATATAAATAATGACGCCAAATCTTCAAGGCGTGAACAATAGCTGCTAGTTTAAGATCATGCACTGGATAATTCTTCTCGTGCACCTTCAACTGTCTGGACGCGTAGGCAATCACCCTACAGTCCTGCATCAAAACCGCTCCAAGGCCAATTCTCGAGGCATCACAGTAAACTATATAAGAACCTGAACTCGTAGGCAAAATCAATATCGGAGCTGTAGTCAAAGCTGACTTGAGCTTCTGAAAGCTCCCCTCACACTCCTCAGTCCACCTGAACTGAGCACCCTTCTGGGTCAGTCTTGTCATAGGTGCTGCAATAGATGAAAATCCCTCTATGAAACAGCGGTAGTACCCTGCCAAACCAAGGAAACTGCGAATCTCAGTAGCTGATGATGGTCTAGGCCAATCTGCACTGCCTCTACCTTCTTCGGATCAACCTGAATACCCTCACTAGACACCACGTGCCCCAAGAATGCTACTGAATCAAGCCAGAACTCACACTTCGAAAATTTTGCATACAATATCTTCTCTCTCAAGGTCTGAAGCACAACTCTCAAATGCTGCTCATGATTCTCCCGAGATCGGGAATACACCAAGATATCGCCAATGAACAGAATGACGAAAAAATCCAGATAAGGCCGGAATACATTGTTCATCAAGTGCATAAAGGTTGCTGGGGCATTGGTCAGCCCGAATGACATAACCAGAAACTCATAATGACCATATCTAGTCCTGAAAGCATTCTTCGGGATGTCTGGCCCCTGAATCTTCAACTGATGATAGCCGGAACGCAAGTCAATCTTGGAAAATACCCTGGCACACTGAAACTGATCAAACAAGTCATCTATGCGAGGCAAGGGATTCCGTTTATTCACCGTAACTCTGTTCAGCTGCCGATAATCAATACACATACGCATTGAACCATCCTTCTTCTTTACAAACTAATTCGGTGCACCCGAAGGTGACACACTTGGCCGAATGAACCCCTTATCTAGGAGTTCCTGAAGCTGCTCCTTTAATTCTTTTAGCTCTGTTGGTGCCATATGATAAGGTGGAATAGAAATAGGCTGAGTGCCTGGCACCAGGTCGATACCAAAATCAATATCCCTGTCAGGTGGCATGCCTGGCAGGTCTGAAGGAAACATGTCCGGAAAGTCACGGACCACAGGAACCAAATCAATAGCGGGAGTCTCACCACTGACATCCCTCACAAAAGCCAGATACAATAAACACCCCTTCTTAACCATACGATGAGCCTTCAGGTAGGAAATCACCCTGCTAGGCACATAATCAGAAGACCCTCACCACTCAAACCTCGGACATCCGGGCATAGCTAAGGTCACGGTCTTAGCGTGACAATCAAGAATGGCATGACACGGAGATAACCAGTCCATGCCCAATATAATATCAAAATCGACCATGCTGAGTAACAGTAGGTCTACTCAGGTCTCCATACCCCCAATGGACATCACACATGATCGATACACACGGTCTACAACAACAGTATCGCCCACCGGAGTCGACAAATGAACAAATGTAACTAAAGACTCACAGGTAATATCCAGAAAATGGGAAAAATATGAAGAAACATAGGAATATGTAGAACTAGGGTCAACTAAAGCCAAAGCATCTCGGCAATAGACTGATACAATACCTGCGATCACTACATCAGAGGCCATAGCATCTGGCCTGGCTAGAAAGGAATACATACGGGCCTGACCTCCACCTACTCGACCTCCCCCTCTAGGGTGGCCTCTAGCTGATTGACTACCACCCCTGGCTGCCTGGGTGGGTGGTGAACTAACTGGAGCTGAAGTCGAAGGTTGGCTCCTCAGCTGAGATGGACCTCCAAGAAGATGAGAACACTGCCTCCTCATATGCCCGAACTATCCACACTCATAACATCTCCCTGAAGCTGGAGACTGGGACTGAAATGAACCCCTGGCACCAGAATGGCCACTAGGAGAACCATGCATAGAAGAACCCTGAGCTGATGGTGCTCGAGCTGTACTCTGGGCTGGAAAGGCACCGAATGAAGAATGTCCTGGCTGAGAACTGTGAGGGCCATGCCCCGAAGCTGCACCACTATAGGCTGGGCAGCCTGACCGAGGAGGCCTGAATGAACGGCCCCTGCCATGCTGAAACTGCCCCCTTGAAGGAACACCACTAGAACCACCCGATCCACGAGGCCTCTTAGCCTCCCTCTCTATCTGCTCCTGGCGGCGAACCGACTCAATATCTCGAGCAATATCAGCAACCTGCTCGAATGTAGCATCTGATACTCTCTCCCGGGTCATGAAAAGGCGGAGCTGAAAAGTAAGGCCATCTACAAACCTCCTAATCATCTCCCTGTCAGTAGGGACCAAATCTGTAGCATGACAAGCCAACTCCGAAAACCACATCTCATACTGCGTCACTGATAGCTCCCCTTGACACGGCTGCTTAAAATGTCTACGCTGCTCCTCCTTGTGAGACTAGGGTACGTACTTCTCCAAAAAGATAGTGGAGAACTGCTGCCAGGTGAGGGGTGCTGAACCAACAGGCCTATGCCTCTCAAAAGACTCCCACCAAGTGAAAGCAGCACCAGAGAACTGAAAAATATCAAATGAGACCCCACTGTTCTCCAAAATCCCAGCAGTACGCAACATCCTCTAGCACATATCTAGAAAACCCTGGGCATCCTCGCCCTCAGCACCACTAAATGTCGGAGGCTGTAGTCTACTCTTCTCTCCATCCTACGCTACTCATCATCTGGTGTAGATGAAACCACGAAGTCCTGAATTGGAGTAACCGGCTGGGCTGGAACCGCCCCCGGTGTCTGCTGGCTCTGAGTAGCCTGCTCAGGTGTCTGGCCAACTGGAGTCTGATTGTCTCCCCTGGCCTGAGAAGTAGCGCCAACTGCCTGAGCAAGGTGGTACACACCATCAAGATCTGGGCCAAGGTCTCCTGAAGACCTCGAATAACAATAGGCACTACCGATACTTGACCCTGTCCCGCTGGAGCATCTGCGGCGGGAACCTGATCCTGAGTAGTAGGGGGATCAACTGATATTGCCCAGGCTGCCGCACGGGCTGGCCCCCTACCTCTACCACGGCCTCGACTGCAACCTCAGCCCCTCGCTGGTCTAGCTGGTGGCTGATCTCCCTGATCAGTGGTGCGAGTCCTCACCATCTGTGAGAGAATGAAACAACAGAAGTTTAGATTTCAAGAATCAATCAAATGGCACGACAGAATTTAAGAAAAAGGAGATTGTTCCCAAGGGTTCTGTAGCGTCTCAAAGATAAGTACAGACGTCTCCGTACCAATCCGCAAGACTCTACGAAGCCTGCTCATGACCGTTGAGTCCTATGTGACCTAGGCTCTGATACCAACTTGTCACGACCCCAAATCCTAATCGGCCGTGATGGCGCCTATCATGGATCTAGGCTAGCCAACCATTTAAGACTATCAATATAAATATTAATTTCCCAAAATTTTAGCAGATTTAAAAATAGCAGAATGAGATGAAATAAATACACACTTCCCCAAAACCTGGAGTCAACTGTCATGAGCAACTAAGGCTGAAAATACAATGTACAACATAGGGGCTTGCTACATCAAAAGTCTGAGGTACAAAAGACCAAAAGAAACTATAATCTGAGGGAAGGAAAGGAGGTGAGCTGGGGACGCTGAGCAGCTACCTCAATCCTCGAACAACTCCAAGCTCGTCCAGAAATCAACTAGTGGGATGGTCCGGTACCTGGATCTGCACACAGAGGTGCAGGGAGTAACGTGAGTACACCAATTCAGTAAGTAATCAATGTAACTAAAAACTTGAGTGTAGTGACGAGCCATTTAAATCATGTAAATCCATATAATGAATAACAGTCGAAATGAATAAATCAAGTCAGAAATCTACAATTCCGAATATTTCATAAAACTCCGATTTCCATTTTTTTTTTAAAATCGTATGAAAACTTTTGTCCAACATTTATTATCGGAGGCTCGGTGTAAAGAAGAGTGAAAACAGAATTTTCATAAAATATAAGCCCATCGGGAACAGTATCACTCACAATAAAGCCTCTCAGGCAAGCCTATCAGTCACTCGTGACTCTACTATCAGTATCTCATGCTCTCACTTAACACTCGTACTCAGTAAGTACCATCAACACACACAACTGTTGCGGTAGGCAGCCCGCTCCACTACATTTATATATATATTTATACTGTTGCGGCATGCAGCCCGATCTATATATATAACATATATTGTTGTGCAGTGCAGCCCGATCCATATAATAGTCGACTGCGCTCACTAGGGGTGTACAGGCTCCTAGAGGAGATCCTTCAGCCCAAGCGCTAAATCGGATGCGGCGTGCAGCTCGATCCACTATGAATATTGCTGCGGCGTGTAGCCCGATCCATATATAACATATATTGATGTGGCGTGCAACCCGATTCATATATATATAATCTATATTGCTGCGGCGTACATCCCGAACCACATATAATATATAACACATATATTGATGCGGTGTATAGCCCATCCCATAACTATCCTCACATACTCGGCTCTCGGCCTGACTCAGTCACCCTCACAAGACACTTGGGCAATTTATCTCGAGTTACGAGACTCAGCCTAAAGTACTTTTCAGAGTTTTTCAAGCAGTGTGATAATAGTGAAAATAACAACAAGTAGGAAACAATGACTGAGTTCACAATTTACTAACAGGATAGTGGCAGAATAAAGTAAAAGTACCCCCTGAGGGTCTAAACATGTCGGCACAAGGCCTCAAACATGGCTCACAGCCCATAAACAAGTATAAACTTTTGAAAGACAGGATGTCGTAAGGTTTCAAATCGAATACGCGGCTTAATAGTCGCTACGGGACAGACCAAGTCACAATCCCTATCGGTGCACGCCCACACGCTCGTCACCTAGCATGTGTGTCACCTTATTTATCAACACAATAACAAATAACGGGGTGTCATACCCTCGGGTTTAGAGTTACAATCGTGCCTTACCTCAAAACGGCCCAAAAGCTACTCCGCGATGTGCTTGCCCCTCGAATTGGCTCCCAAATGCTCCGAATCTAACCAAAATCAAATTAACATCATCAATACACGCTAACGGAACAAAACCCAATCGAAAGATATAAATTTTAACATAATTCTCGAAATTCGGCCAAATCCGAGCCCCGGCCCACATCTCGGAATCCGATTAAATATACATCACTAGAAACCTCGTCCTCCCAAGATTCTACACATACCAAGAACACCACAATCGGACAACAATTGCCTACCCAAACCGCCAAAAGAATTTTCCAAACCTCCTCCCATTTTTCCAAACTTTTCTAATTTAATCCTTCAAATTAAAAGCCTAATCTGAACAAAATAGCATAGAAATGAGTTTTACAATCCGGGAACTTACCTCCACTGAAGAACCTCGAATTCTTTCTTCAAGCTGCTCTCAAACAAGCTCCACCCGCATGCAATAATGGAAGAATGACTAAAATTTTGCGGAGGCACCATTTTATATTGTTCTGCCTAGTTAATCCGCACCTGCGGACCTTTCCTCGCATCTGCGGTCCAAGGTGCGTACCTACGAAAACCCACAAACTGTCCAATTCTCACACCTGCTTTCCTTTTTCCGCACCTGCAGCTTCAGGTGCGGCCAACTCTTCGCACCTGCGGACTCCTCCTGCCTAGCCTCTTTTCGCACCTTCAGCGTCGCACCTGCGGCGTCGCACCTGTGGCTGACCATCCGCAGGTGAGGCCACACCAGCAGCTATTTGCTACAAAATTCCTAAGTTCAAACCTCCGCCAACCATCCAAAATCAATCCCAACCCCTCGGGGCCCCAACCAAACATACCAACACACCTCATAGCATCATTCAAAATTAGTCGAGCCTTCGAAACACCAAAAACAACACGAAAACACCAAAATTACATCAACTTCAAACCTATGAGCTTTGAAACTTCTAAATTTCGCCAATGATGCCGAAACCAACCAAAACACATCTGATTGACCTGAAAATTTTCACACATATCCAAAATGACATTACGAACCTGCTCCAACTTTAGGAATTCCATTCGACCATAGCCTATTTTTCACTGCCGACCAAAAATCGCCAAAACCTAACCTTCGCCAATTCAAGCCTAATTCTACACCGGACGTCAAAACTTCATTCTGAACACACTCTTAAGTCCTAAATTACCTCGCGAAGCTATCTGAGCCATAAAATCCGCATTCCGAGGTCGTTTACCAATAAGTCAACTCCCAGTTTGACTTTTTAACTATTAGGCTACTTTAAGAGGCTAAGTGCCTCTGTTCTCTCCACGACCACTCCGAACCTAAACCAACCGAACCAACACGACATAAACAGGCTAGGAAATATATGATAGAGCAGAAATAGGGGAAACGGGGCAAATCTCACGTAACAACTGGCTGGGTCGTTACATTATGGAATGGTTGTGTGCACTCGATCGGGCTTGTCACATTTACCCGGCATAGTCTCCAATATAGATTGACCCAGTCAGGGGAGTTTCCTTCACCTTTGCATTATAATTTTTTGACATGGGGACATTCCACTAGTTAAGTGTGAGGGTGAGCGTTGTAAATAGTTTCTATTTAATTACTTTCTAATATAAAAACTTGAAAAAAAATTACTTTCTAGGATAATTTCTTGACTTGTACTTTCATGGGATTTTTGTTTGGTTCTTTATCATGGTCGTAATATTTTGAACCAAACATTATCTAGAGTAGATTTTTTTTTGGTCGCGTTGTTAGTTTAGATGAGTTTTGGAAACGTTGCTTGTGGTGGTTGCTAGAATTTATTGTGCCTGACTAGTCGGATGCATGATCATGTCCTTGTAAGTCAGAGAGACCATCGGTGACTATGGTCTGAATTGAGTGCCTATCCAAAATACCGTATGTGGTGAGATGAATATTTGCTTAGTATTCATGCCCGATAGATTCTAGAACTTGGCTTGGTTGTGACTCAAGGCGAAATCACAGATAAGTGGAGTATGGAGATGATCGTAGGCCCTCTTTGTTAGCCCTTCTCCGCTGCTTTGAACCCTCTAAAGAATTGGCAATGTTATCCCTAGTTATCCCAGTTGGGCCTGATTTCCTCTTTCCTTGGAAACCATATTACAATTTAAACGTGTAGTCGTCCCTAAGCACTTGAATTCCTCGTGCATGATACTAAGAGATAAAGAGAACTAAGTGTAGGGGTGGGGGTTGGTTTTCAGTTGAATCGATTAGAAATGGAAAAAGGTGCACCATCATGAATGTATGTGAGGTACGCGAGCAGGGGATTGTGAAAAGTAATCGAAAAAAAAAGAAAAAAAGAGAGAAAAGGGGAAAACACTTGCATGTTGTGTAAGTGAACAAAAGTTAACATTGCCTTGTTGATGTAAAATCCTTGTATTTTGTGCTTAATGAAATGGAACTGGGTTTCCTTTTGAATGGAAAGTTTGTGGACAATTGTCAATGAAAAAGGAGTAGGTAACGTAAGACGTTGTAGGTATTAAAGTGCTTAGAGAAGTGGAAGTACTCTTATCCAAACCTTATCTGACTCATCCTATGGCCTACATTACAACCAAATTCAAAGTTCTACATGATCTAGAGAAATTTGTCCCTACATTAGGTAAGGTTGACTGTGAGTGTGATCACAGGATGGTGTCTAGTTGATTTTTTTCGGCCACCTGTCTAAGGAGGATACCGTGTTAGGAGAAATTTATTTCTAGATTTGTTCGGGACGAGCAAAATCTAAGTGTGGGGGTATTTGATGAGCTTAAAATTACTTGACATTTACACCATGTTTGTATCCTTAATCGGGTTGATTTGATATGGACTTTTCTTGAATTATGGCCTAACATGTTGCTTTTCGGTGCAGGTGTTGATGAGATGATCAATGGACAAATAATCCACAAAGTGAGAGAAAAACAAGTAGAGGAAAGGAAGAAAAAAATGTGCGGCCGCGCAGCTGAAGCCTTGAACGTGCACAGGTGATAGACAGCCAGGAGGTGATGCGCGCCCAACCACCCAAGTGCACGATAGTGAACGTGCGCCTTCGGGAAATTTAAGTCAAGCCTAATTTTGTAATTTTTTGGAATTTCCCGTGACCTATATGAAGCCTAAGCGCGTCTCAAACTAGGTATCTTGGATTTTGGAGAAACTTTTGGAGAGAAGAAGGCAACAAAAAACGGACACTTGGAACATTTCATCTGAATCATTCAATACGAAGTTTTTTTGAATTCGTGGATTGTAATTTTTTTGTCATCTTAATACTCTTGTGATGAAAAATTTCTTCACTATGAAGTAGTATTTATTAGGGTTATTGATAGATGTTGTGACTTGATTATTTTTCGAGGATTTGATTCCTGTTAATTTCTTGAATTTGTTGAACGAGTTTCTAATTGAATTGCAATATTATTTATGGTTTTACTTTAATCGGGAGAGAACTGTTTCTTATGTTAATTTCACGACTCTCATAGGTAATTGAAAGATCTTGTAGAGTTTTCAATTGGCCCAATCTAGAGGAATAGTCGAGAGACGTTCTTCGTAAGACCATTCATTCAAAATATTCTTGCTTATGTTCATAGCACTTATCATTTGGTTGTTTAACGGAACTCTCATTCATTCAGAAGAAAATTTTGAATCCTTAAGATAATCTTATCATCTATTGAAATCGAAAGAGTCAATAGATCTTAAGAGTTGAAATAAGAATAGATTTATATCCCGAATAATAGGTGAGCACATATCTTGTTAATGCCCTTATTTCTCCCATTGATATTTAATTGTTGATACGTATCTACCCAGTTTCCAATAATCATTTGTATTTGATAATATTAGTTTTACTCTTAGTTCGTTGATAATTCAAAATCAAAGGATTATTTTCTAATTAATGTTAAGCTAAAGATTTATTTGAACATTATTTAAACCAATCCATGTGGAGATGATTTAATAACTATAGTATCTTTGACTAGAGAGCGTAAGTTTTATATATCATTTTTGCGCTCCTCACATGCTAAGGTGAGAAGAAGAAGTCAAGACTGGTACCTGAACAGTGGCTGCCCAAGGCATATGACTGGTACCTGAACAGTTGCTTCTCTCACTAACAACCTTCCAAGGAGAGAGTGCGACTTACGAAAATGGTAAGAAAAGTCAGATTATAGGAATTGGTAAGATAGGAAGGTCACTCTTCCATGCCATAGAGGATGTATACTATATGGATGAACTCAAGAACAAATTTCTTAGCATATCTGAGATGTGTGACAAAATTAATGAGATGAATGTTAACTTAGCTAATTGTAGTGCTACCAAACTAGCCACTGCTGAAATTGTATTGAGGGGAAGAGACATAACAATGTCTATAAGAAACCAAGTATGTCTCTCCCTGACAGTGAACTAACTTGCTTAAGTATAGTATGGGATGATTCACTACTATAGCATAGAAGACTTGGGCATACAAGTATATCTTAGTAAAAGAAAACTAAGTGCTAAGAACATAGTCGTCACCAAAAATCCAATTCACAACTGTCAAAGTTTGTGATACATGTTCAAGAGGTAAGCATGTGAAATCCTTACTTCAAGTCTAAGCATGTAGTAAGTAATTCAAGGCCATTAGAAACACTACACCTGAATCTTTGTGGCCCTGTGAGAGTCATGAGCAGAGGTGGTAAAAGGTATGTTTTGGTTATTGTTGATAATTATTCCAGATATACCTTGACATTATTTCTTGCATCTAAGGATGGGTCTTATGATGTGTTATGCATCTTTGTTAAAATGTTTCAAAATAAATTAGGAAGTCTAGTGGGTAGCATTAGGATATATCGTGGAACTAACTTTGAAATACAAAATTTAGTGAATTTTATTGCATACATAGCATTGATCATAAATTCTCTGCACCTAGAACTCCATAACAAAATAGAGTTATTGAAAGTAAAAATAAGACATTAGAAATATGGGGAGAACAATATTAATAGCTAGTGGATTGCCTAAAACTTCTGGATAGAGTCTACAAACACTAATTGTTATTAGCTATATAGATGTATGGTCAGGCCCATTCTTGAGAAGACTTCATATGAATTACTAAACGGAAAAAGCCCAAAATCACTCACCTAAGAGCCTTTGGGTGTAAATGCTTTATGCATCTAATAATAGAAAAGAAGATCTAGGAAATTTGATGCTAAAAGTAATGAGGTAGTATTTTTGGGTTATTTATCACATAGTACAACATACAAAGTATTTAATAAAATAACTATGTATGTTAAAGAAAATATACATGTTATTTTTTATGAATCTAATAGTGTGGTTGAGAGAGGTATGCAGGATGATGATCAAGATATTGGACTGGCCAGAAATTGAGACTCTGAATCTAAAAGGAAATCTAAAATACAGATTGAAAGAGAAGCTGAAAATCAGGTTGAGGAATCAGGGGAACATGAAGTACTTGAAGCACGAGGAACAACAATGTCAAGTGATGCAACAAGTGACATAGAACCCAAAGTCGATGGTTGTTTTTGCCAGCTCATGTGTGTCATAATCCATAACAGCCCATTAGGCCTGATGGCACCTAAATAACTTGCCAGGAAAGTCAAACATAAGAAAAACAAAAATATAATACTAAAAGAACAAAAGCGATACCAGTCTAATATCTCAACATAACATAATAGCATCAATACATGATAAATTCTCCAGAACTGGTAAATACAAATTCATGAGCTCTAAAATAGAAATACAAGTATGAAAGGCTAAACAAACAATTCTGTCTGAAATAAGGACAACAGTACATAGGATAAGAGATACCAAGACTGCGATCAGAATGCAGGTATACCTCATCTTTTAGATAACCCGGCAAGCAAACCTCTGCTACTGATGACTGGGTTTGACACCTGGATCTGCACAATTAAGTGCAGAGTGTAGTATGAGTACAACCGAGCCCATGTACTCAACATCATAACTTACCTCGGTGAGGTGATAACAGCAAGAATTATAAATGATACTCGCTATAACCTGTACATTTCATAAATTCACAAGTATAAAACAATAATATGATCATGTCATAAAGCACTTACAGAGCAATCCAGGTGTACACAATTTATCAAGTACCATGTCCGGTTAATAATCCAGCATATAAAGATAATATGCAAGTAGATCAGGTAAATAATTGAGGAAATTGCAAGTAAGATGAAATGCAATAACCAAACAAGACTGGCCAAATTTTCCTCAGAATTTCCATAACCCCACCAACCACTGATCAGTGAGTGTCAACTGTGCGTGTACACCATCAAGAAGGCACATGAGAGGGTGACCCTAGGGGGGATGGATTCATATCCACACGTTTTATAGAAAACTCACGTGTTGTATGGATAACTCACGTGCTACTAATATCAACCACACATACAACTCACATGCCAATAATATCAATATCTAGATCCGCATGGACAACTCATATGTTGCACGGACAACTCATGTGCCAATAATCACAATACGCTCGTCGTGGTCACATGCTACCAGTGCATATCATATCACACAAAATAAGGTGTACAAGAATACATGTACATGATCAATGAATATCAAGTTTCATACTGCGGAACTAGTATAAATGACATGCTATGTTGTAGGCGTGTGTAATGTGTGCTTTCACAACTCAATCAGACAATTTCATCATGAAATAGCAATTTATCAGGTTAAATCAGGAGAATAACCTCAGCGTAACCTTAAATGTGGTACAAATAGCTCGCAGAAGGGGTAAAAATAGGAGATACATTACAGTATGAAGCTTAGCAATTAAATCAAGGCATATCATAGCTTAAGCACTACCCCGAGCATGAAATAGTTCCCTGGTGCACGTATATCGGCTAAATCTCACACATGCACAACTCAAAGCACGAAGCTATCACAAATAATTCAGGAAACTAGTGCCTCAACAAAGTTTAGGTAAGATACTTACCTCAAGCAACCCAAATCACTCCTCTAACAAGCCCTTCCCATGTGTATCAACCTCTGGACGTCTCAAATCTAGTAAAAATAACTTAATACTATCAATAAAAGCCATAGGAAAATCATTCCAAAAGATAAAGATATGATCTTTAACTCAAATTAAATAGCCAACCCAAAAAATCAACAACGGGTCCATACCTTGGAACCCGGCCAAATTTAAAAATTCCAAACACCCAGTCAAATACAAGTCTAATCAAATAAAAATCATCTAATTCCAACCACAAATCGACCATCAAATCACCAAATCTCACATTCCAACAATAAATCCCACCTTGAATTCACATAAATTAGGTGTAATAATTAATGGGTAATCAATATCTAACACCAAAAGTAAGTAAGGATCACTTACCTCTTCAACTGTTATGAAAAGCACTCCAAAGGTCGCCCTAGATCGAGTTCCAAAATTCCCAAAATGAGAAAACACTCAAACCCATTGACATATAACTCTACCAGTGATCACGCATTTGCATTCACTTAACCGCACATGCGGTACCGCATTTGCGGTCAATGGACCGCATCTGTGATCCCTATAAACACCGTAACCTTTTTTTCTGCGGATCACTCAGCGCACCTGCGACTTTACCTGTGCATCTATGCGTCTGCATCTATGGTTTCTTGTCCGCATCTGCGGACTCTGCCTTGCGCAGACTCAATCCGCTTCTGCGATTCCTTGTCCGCACCTGCTGACTCACATATGCGGAAATAACCTCACATTTGCGATCTCACCCAGAATCCACCAAGCATCTCCTATGGGGACCCATGTTTGCTTTTGCGGAACCACACCTGCGACCTTCCATTCGCAGGTGCAAAAACACCGACAATCAAAAACCATCAGCTATGCCACGAAGTCCCAAAATAATTTTACATCAAGTCGAACCACACTCGGGGCCCTCGGGGCCCTCGGGACCGCATCCAAACATACCAACCAATCCCAAAACATAACACAGACCTACCCGAGGCCCCAAATCACATAAAACAACATCAAAACCTTGAATCGCATCCCAATTCAAGCCTAATAAACTAATGAACTTCCAAAACTCGTACCGAACCATTTCAAATCAACTCCGAATGACCTCAATTTTGCATGCAATTCCAAAATGACACAACAGGCCTATTTCAACTCCCGTAACTAAAATTGAAACCCGATATCAATAAAGTCCACTCTCGGTCAAACGTATCAACCTTCACAACCAACTTTCACCGAAAAGCACCAAACCAACCTAAGGACCTCCAAATCCACATCCCGACATATCCCTAAGTCCAAAATCACTATACAAAGCCATTGGAATCATTAAAATTCCATTCTGGAATCGTCTACACAAAAGTCAAACTCCGATCAACTCTTACAATTTAAGATTCTAATATTGGGACTAAGTGTCCCAATTCACTCCACAACCTTCCTGAAGCCAAACCAACCACCCAGGCAAGTCACCTAACCACAAATACACAACATTCAACCTCAAACAGGTCTAGAATCATGCGTGGAGTCTCAAATAGGTGTGTATATCTCCTCCGCATCTCCCGCTCGGTCTCCCAAGTAGCCTCCTCAACTGACTGACCTCTCCAATGAACCTTCACCAAATTTATATTCTTCAACCTCAACTTTCAAACCCGCCGGTGCAAAATGGCCACCAGCACCACATCATAAGTCAGATCCCCGTATAGCTGCATCGTGCTAAATTCCAAACATGTGATGGATCACCATATTACTTCTGAAGCATAGAAACATGAAACACTAGATAAACCCTGACAATTAGGTGGCAAGGCAAGTCTATAGGCTACCTCTCCAACTCTATCAAGCACATCAAAAGGACCAATATACCTAAGGCTCAACTTGCCTTCTTCTAGAACATCATCACACCCTTCATGTGAGAAACTCTAAACAGAACCATGCCACTCACCATATATGCAACATCACGAGCCCTCCTATTAGCATAACTCTTCTGCTTGGATTGTATTGTACGAAGCCGCTCCTAGATCAACTTTACCTTGTCCAAAGCATCACAGACTAAATCAGTTCCCAACAACCTAGCCTCCCCAGGCTCGAACCAACCAACCAGAGAATGACATCTCATCCCATATAAGGCCTCATAAGGAGCCATCTAGATACTCGACCGAAATATGTTGTAGGAGAACTCTACTAACGGAAGAAACTGATCGCATGAACCTCCAAAATCAATGACACAGACACGTAACATATCCTTCAATATCTGAATAGTGTGCTCGGACTGTCCGTCTGTCTGAGGATGAAATATTGTACTCAGCTTGACCTGTGTGCTTAAGTCATGTTTTTATGCTCTCCAAAAATGTTATGTGAACTGAGTGCCTCGATCCAAGATAAGAGACACGGGCGCACCATGAAGGCGAATAACCTCCCGAGTATAGATCTGAGCCAGCTGCTCTAAAGAATAGGTAGTCATGACTGGAATGTATACAGACTTGGTCAGTCTGTCCACAATAACCCACACTGCATCAAATCTCATCAAGGTCCGTGGAAGTCTAACGAAAAAATTTATAGTGATACGCTCCCACTTTCACTCCAGAATATCAAGCCTCTGAAGCAACCACCGGGTCTCTGATGCTCATACTTCACCTGTTGACAGTTCAAATACCGAGAAACATACTTTACAATATATTTTTTATCCTCCGCCACCAATAATTCTACCTAAAATCCTAATACATCTTCGCGGTACTCAGAATACCACAAACTATGTGCATCCTCAAGTATCAACCCTTGCAACCCATCCACATTTGGAACACAGATCCGACCATGCATCCTCAATACCACATCATCTCCAACAGTAACCTCTTTAGAATCACCGTGTTGCACAGTTTCCTTAAGGACAAGCAAGTGAGGATCATCATACTCCCGCACCTTGATTCTCTCGAACAAACAAGACCATGAAACCATGCAAGCAAGAACCTGACTAGGTTCTGAAATATCCAACCTCACAAAACGATTGGCCAAAGCCTGAACATCTAATTCTAATGATTTGTCCCCAACTGGAATATAAGCAAGAGTCTACATGCTCTCGTCCTTCCTACTCAAAGCATTGTCCACTACATTGGCCTTCCCCGGATGATAAAGAATGGTGATATCATAGTTCTTTAGTAGCTCTAACCACCTCTGTTGCCTCAAGTTTAGATCATTTTGCTTGAATAAGTATTGTAGACTCCTGTGATCTGTGAATACCTCACAGGGAACGTCATAGACATAACGCCTCCAAATTGTCAATGCATGAACAATGGCTTCCAACCCTACATCATATACAAGGTAGTGCTTCTCATGGGGAATGAATTGACGCGAAGCATAAGCAATCACTATATCCTCCTGCATCAACACATATCCAATGCCAATTCGTGAAGCATCACAATAAACTGTATGAGAACGTGATACCGAAGGCAAAACTAGAACCGGAGTTGTAGTCAAGGCAGTCTTGAGCTTCTGAAAGCTCTTCTCACACTCCTCAGACCACCTGAATGGGACACCCTTCTAAGTCAATCTAGTCAAAAGTGTAGCAATGGACGAGAAACCCTCCACAAAACGAAGATAATAACCAGCCAAATAAAGGAAACTCTGGATCTCAGAAGTAGAAGACGGTCTGGTCCAACTCTGAACTGACTCAATCTTATTCAGATCTACCTTAATACCCTCACTAGACACTATGTTCCTCAAAAATGCCACCAAATCAAGACAAAACTCACACTTGGAGAATTTAGCATAGAGATTCTTCTCCCTTAAAGTATGGAGCACGATCCTCAAATGTTCATGATCCTCCCTGCTGCGTGAATACACTAATATATCATCAATGCAAACTATGACGAATGAATCAAAATACGGTTGGAACACACAGTTCATCAAGTACATAAAGGCTGATGGGGCGTTGGTCAGCCCAAAAGACATTACTAGAAATGCATAGTGACCATAGCGGGTTCTGAATGTCGTCTTCAGAATATTTGATCTTAGATCTTAAACTGATGATACCCCGATCTTAAATCTATCTTCGAGAACACTTTAGCACCCTGAAGTTGATCAAATAATTCATTAATGCACGATAGTGGGTGCTTTTTCTTAATAATAACCTTGTTCAGATGCCTACAATCAATACACATTCTCATAATACTGCCCTTCTTCTTTACATATAGAATCGGTGCACCCCAATGCAAACTAGGCCCGATGAAGACCTTATCAAACAACTCTTGAAGTTGTTCTGCCAACTCTTTCAACTCCACTAGTGCCACACGATACGGAGTAATACATATGGATTGGGTGCCCACCACCAAGTCAATAACAAAATCAATATCCCTGTCGGGTGGCATACCTAGCAGGTCTATAGAAAAGACATCTGGGAAATCCCTCACTACCGGAACTTATTCAACGATAGGAGTACCATCACTAACATCCATCACAAAGTCAAAATATGAATCACCCAACAAGGGACATAATCTAAAGAACCTCTCCTCTCAACCTTTGTGCCACATCCCGACCTTGGGGAGTGCAACCGGCGCTCAACCGAGATATCCCAGTCAAGTAAGCCTATGCCTTCTATCCAACCTTACCCATGAATAATGTGAGGATGAATACCAAGAGTTAGACAAGCGAGAGAATAACATTTCTAACACAAATTTCATTACTTATAAAAACATCATTTACAATTTCCAAAATATTACATGTTCATAGTTTAAAAGTGGAAATATGTTTGATAGGTACAACATTTCTCGTTTGTTTTTCCCAAATGAAAATACAACCTACAACATGTGTATGGAGCCTCCAAATATCAGGAGTATGGTATGGAAGTTCTGGTACCTCAAAATACAATGTAAAATGGGCAAAAGACACAAGGCCCTGAGAGGAAGTGGGGCACACCAAGTCAGATGAGAAGAGGGTGTACTGCTATCAATGATTGATGTCTCCTGCTGTGGAACCACCTGCATCTTTTAAAGATGCACCGCCCCAGCAAAAGGGACGTTAGTACCCATGGAATAGCACTAGTATGTAAAGTTGAATACCTTCTCATGGAATAGAGAACCAACTTAAAAAGATAGCAAAATCAAATCAATAAATAACTCAAATAATATCAAAATTCCAAGTTAAGAATAAGGTAAATCTTCAAGTAAATATTAACATTTTAGGTTGGGAAATATTTGGTACCAATACACCACTATGCTTATGGCATGGGAACTGATCTTCGCATGATCGGCTAATCCATATCACTCTGGTGTGTTTAGGTGGACATACAAACACAACTACACCACCATGCTTATAGCCTGGGGACTGACCATCGCCCCATCGTCTATGCCGTCTCACTCGAATGTGTGCGGGTGGATATGGAAACACAACACCACCTCCATGCTAATGGCATAGGGACTGACCACTACCCGATCAGCTAAGTTGTGTCAACCCAATGTGTGCGGGTGGAAATGGTCCTTGATATCTATCAACTCATCCCAATTAAGGGGAATAATCTCAACACGTCATCACGGGAACTTATCCCTCAATCATTCCTTTACCGGCACGTGTAGTTTTTGGTTTAGGTAATTTCAACTCACCTTCCTCGGTAACCTGATGATACTCCCAAAATAATATTATATAAAGAAAACACTCATCTCATATTTTTTCACAAAATCTTCCATTTCATCAACACTTTTGTCCACACAATGTAAACCTTCGTTCTTGGCATAATGGCCGCGTTTTATGTTTAGCTCTCATTCTTTCATTTTCAAGGATCATCATAGGTTATCAACATAAAGAGAATTTTGAAATCACGAATATAAATACATGAGTAATAAGAGTCTTAAACACATTGAATTTTCTTTCCATAAGAGAGCATAATAATTTGCAATTAAAACATGAACTTAAGTCATAACACTCGATACATTAATCATGCTTGAAACATTTTCCCGAAGGGGAGCATAATATGATAGGAGAAATTGGAACACAATTTTGAGTATATAGACCTTCAATGCATTGTTCATTGGGGATAACTCAACTTATTGGAAACAACTCGGAAGATAGGAATTAAGAGGTTGGGAAAACCATGCTTGAGTCTTACAAGGGATTCATGGAATTCGGTTCTACAAGAGGAGCTTAGCCAACATACCTCGCTTGAGATTTCCTTAGAATTAAGACAACGTTCCAATGCTCCTAGAAATTTCAATCTATAGGAAGATGATAAAATTGAATCATAATTAGAAGGATTCTCATGATATAAGTCTTTTGGGAATTTCGTCAAATACCTACTATGCAAAATCGATTACAAGGCTCTACAATGGTAATCCCTTCTTCCCTCAACCAATATCAACAAGAATCTACTCGTAATTGTTCAACAACCTTACATACCACCTCCCATTGGCACATTCATGGTATATCTCCTACTCTACAACATACTTAGGCCCATAACAACTTGCATGAAAGCTTAGGACAAGTACTTACCTGGATAGTTGATGGCCTAGTGAGTGGTTTCCTTGATTCTTCAAGATAGAAAGAATGGATGAGTAGGATGGTTGGAGATTCTTCTTCTATCTCTAAAATACTCCCCCTCTCCCTAAAACAACCGCCAGATTCCTTCTAAAATGACCCCAATGGTTTTTTATTAAAACAGGTTTAGGTTAGAAAAATCCCCAAAATGGAACCTCCGAACTAGATGTGCAATCGCAGATGCAACCGCAAAACACTTATCTGTCCGCAGAATGGACTATGGAATGGTCTTCAAAAACCTGGGTTGGCCTGATCAAGTCTGTGATAGATCTGTGGTCCGCAGAGCGATTATGCAGCCGCATAATGGACCACGAATCCTTCCTCCGGAATTTCTCATGTTAATTCTACGATGGATGTGCGGCTCACAAAATGGATATGCGGTTGCATATTGGACCGCGAAATGCCCTTCAAAATTGAGCTTCTTCTGTTTAACTCCGCGGCGATTCTGTGGCCAATGGAATAATTCTGTAGTCGCATAATAGATCACAGAAACACCATGTTCTGCAAAAAAATTCCGCTAACTCCACAAAATTATCCAACACATTAACTTACCTCGGCATCATAAAACCATAAATTCCTTGGCAAACTTTTACGGGGCCTTACACCTAGGCAACCCAGCATTGCCAAAGTCATGGTCTTAGTGTGACAATCAAGAATAGTGTGACAAGGTGACAACCAATCCATGCCCAAAATCACCTCAAAATCAACCATACTAAGCAACTATAGATCAACCATACTCTCACAACTTAAAATGGTAACCACACACATCTTGTATACACAATCCACCATAATAGAATTCCCCACCGGTGTAGATACATGAACAGGCATAACTAAAGAATCACGAGGCACATCCAAATAAAGAGAAAAGTATGATGCCACATATGAATAAGTGGAACCAGGGTCAAATAGCATTGAATCATCCATGTGGCACACTGAAACAATATATGTGATCACGGCGTCGAAAGAAACTGCCTTTGGCATAGCTGGAAATGCGTAGCAGCGGGCCTGTCCACCACCCGATCGACCTCCCCTTCTAGGGCGACCTCGAACTAATTGTTTTCCATCCCTAGCTAGATGCGCGAGTGGTGTAGTTGTTAGTGCTAATATCATAGGTTGTGAGCTCTGTTAAACCCTACTCAGAAGTTTGGGGAAATGTCTCTTGAGATGACTCAAGTCCCCGCACTCAAAGAAACCCCTCCGGTGACGAATCTATTGACCTTGCTAATCCGAATAACTACTTGTAGAACCCTAAATAATGGATCACGGTAAGAACTCTATGCCGACATCGCAATGAATGATGACTGAGCTGGGAGAGCACTGTATGAACTGTGGGTAACTGAAGAACCATGAGGAACATGACAAGTTTTCTGAGTGGGTTTAAAATGACGACCTTTGTTGTATTATGACTGGCCTCCAGATGAGGCACTGCTGAAACCACCTAGACCACGAGGCCTCTTGGCCTCTCACTTCTCACGCTCAAGCCTGCGAACTTACTCCAAACGCCTTACAATCTTGACCACCTGGTCAAACCTGGCATCTGTATCAACCTCAAAAGACAAACTGTAACGTAACCCATAGTTGAGGCCATTAATGAACCTCCTGATACTTTTCCTCTCTATGGGAACCAACCATGTAGCATCTCGTGCCAAATTTGCAAACCTCATATCGTACCGGGTAATAGCCATACTCCCCTAACATAGCTGCTCAAACTCTCTACGCAGCTCCTCTTTGCAAGTCTGTGGGACAAACTTCTCGAAGAATAAAAGGGAGAAATCATGCCATGTAAGTAGCATTGCACCAATCGGCCTGCCTAACTCATAAGTCAGCCTCCATCTGTGCGCTGTCCCTGTCAGCTGAAAAGTAATAAATGCACCCCATTGATGTCCAAAATACCCGTTGTGCGAAGAATTTGCTGACATTGATCCAAAAAATCCTTAGCATCCTCTAACTCTCCTCCACAGAAGCAGGCAGATCAAGCCTCTTAAGCTTCTCCAACCTCCTCTTCTCTGCATCGGTCATAGGTGGACCAACCTCGGCCCGATCAGCAATAACTAGCTGCACTGGTAACACCCTTGGTGTCTGATAACCTTGAGCTAGTTGCTCTAGAGTACGGGCGTTGGGAGTCTGGGCACCTTCCCCAGCCTGTGAGGTAGCTGGTGCAACTGGGACTGTAGCTGCCCGAGCCAAGCTCGTGCACACAGTCAAAATCTAAGCTGAAGCCTCCTAACGACCAAGAATAATAATAGGTACGGTCGTGTCTGAGTTGGTCCCACCGTCTCAACAGTATTTGGAACCTGCTCCTTAGCTGGGGTAACCGGTGGCTCCACATGTGCTGCCTTAGCTGTAGTGAGAGCCCAACCTCGGCCTCTACTGCGACCCCAGACTCTCGCGGCCCTGACTGGTGATACTAGTGCCCGTCCGCCTGATCTGATCGTACGTGTATTTACCATATGTGAGAGAATATAATAGTCAAGGATCAAACTTCAAAAATAAAAAACCCTTATGACAAGAATGAAACAAAGTGAAGTTTTCCTAACAGTTCGGTAGCCTCTCAAAGATAAATACAGACGTCTCTGTACCTATCCGCAAGACTCTACTAAACTTTCTCATGACCCATAAAATCGATAAACCTAGGGTTTCGATACCAACTTGTCACGACCCAAAACCACTAATTGGGCATGATTGTGCCTAACTCACTTTCTAGATAAGCCAAGCATAACAAAAACCAAAATATAATATTAAAAGAATGAAAGTTATACAAGTCTAATATCTCAACATAGCATAATAGAGTCCATACACGATAAATCTCCCGGAACTGGTAAATACAGAGTACATAGGATAAGAGACACCAAGACTGCGATTAGAATGCAGCTCTACCCCATCTCTCAAATAACCCGACAAGCAATCCTCCGCTACTCATGACTGGGTTCGACACATAGATCTGCAAAATTAAGTGCAGAGTGTATTATGAGTACAACTGACCCCATGTCCTCAGCAAGTATCACAAATAACCTCGGCGAGGTAATAGCAGCAAGAATTATAAATGATTCTCGCTATAACCTATACATTTAATAAATTCAAGAAGTACAGAACAATAACATGATCAATTCATAAAGCACATATAGAGAAATCCAGGTGTACACAATTTATCAAGAACCCTACCTAGTCAATAATCAAGCATATAAAAATGATATGCAAGTATATCAGGTAAATAATTAAGGATATTGCAAGTAAAGATGAAATGCAATATCCAAACAACACTAGCCAGATTTTCCTCAAATTTCCATAATCGCACCAACCACTGATTAGTGAATATCAACTCTGCGTGTACACCATCAATAAGGCACACGAGAGGTTGACCCTAGGGGATAGGATCCATATTCACATGCCAATGATACCAATCTCTCGACAACTCACGTGCCAATAATCACAATCCTCCCGGCGTGCTCACAGGCTACCAGTCTAGATCATATCACATAAAAGCGAGTATACAAGAATACATGTACATGATCAATTAATATCAAGTTTTATACTCCTAAACTGGTATAAATTACATGATATGGTGTAGGAATGTAATGTGTGCTATCATAGCTTAACCAGACAATTTCATCGTGAAATAGTAGTTTATCAGGTTCAATCATGAGAATAACCTCAACGTAACCTCAAATGCGGTACAAATAGCTCACAGAAGGGGTAAGAATAGGAGATACATCACAGTATGAAGCTTAGAAATTAAATCATGCCATATCATAGCCTAAGCACTACCCCAAGCATAAAATAGTACCCCCAGTGCACGCATATAGGCTCAACCCAACTCATATGCGCCACTCATAGCATAAAGCTATCATAAATAATTCAGGAAATTAGTGCCTCAATCAATGTTAGGTAAGATACTTACTTTAAGTAATCCAAATGTCCCATCTAACAAGCCCTTCCCGCATGTATCAACCTCCGGACGGCTCAAATGTAGTCAAAATAACTTAATACCATCAATAAAAGCTATAGGAAATGATTCCAAAAGATAACGCTATGATATTTAACTCAAATAAAAAAGTTAACCCAAAAAGTCAACGCCGGGCCTACACTTCGAAACTCAACAAAATTCAAAAATTCCAAACACCCATTAAATTACGAGTCCAACCATACAATAATCATCCAATTCCAACCACAAATCGACCATCAAATTATCAAATCTCACTCTCCAATAACATAGTTCAAAAACTTCCAAATCCCACCTTGAATTCTCATAAATTAGGTGTAATAATCAATTGGTAATCAATATCTAACACCAAAAGTGAGTAAGGATCACTTACCTCTTCAATTGTGATGAAAAGAACTCCAAAGGTTTCCCTAGAACGAGTTCCCAAATTCCAAAAATGAGAAAAACATACAAACCAGACATATAACTCTGCAGTGATTCTGCATCTGTGGTCAATGGACTGCATCTGGGATCCCCATCAACAGCCGGACCTTTCGCTTTTGTGGATCACTCAGCGCACCTATGATTTTGTACTTGAGACTTCACCTGCACATATACGCGTCGGCATCTGCGGTTCCCTGTCCGCATCTGTGGACACAGTCTTGCCCAACCTCAATCTGCTTCTGCGACTCCTTTTCCGCACATGCGGACTCGCAGATGCGAAAATAACCTCGCATCTGCGATATCACCAAGACTCAACCAAGAATTTATGCGAACCCATGTCCGATTTTGCAGAACCTCACCTGTGACCATCCCTTCACAGGAGCAAAAACACCAGCAATCAGAAACCATCAGGTATGCAACCAAGTCTCAAAATGATCCGACATCAAACCGAACCACACTCGGGGCCCTCGACACCCCGTCCAAATATACCAACCAATACCAAAAGACAACGAGGACCCACCTGAGTCCCCAAATCATATCAAACAACATCAAAACCACAAATCACACCCCAATTCAAGCCTAATGAACTTCCAACTTCCAAAACTCGTGCCAAACCATATAAAATCAACTTCGAATTACCTCAAATTTTGCATACAAGTCCCAAATGACAAAACGGACCTATTCTAAATCCCGGGATAAAATCCAAACCCAATATCAATAAAGTCAACTCTCGATCAAATCTATCAACCTTCCAAACTTTTAAATTTCCAACTTTCGCTGAAAAGCTCTAAACCAACCTAAGACCTCAAAATCCACATTCGGACATATCCCTAAGCATAAAATTACCATACAAAGCTATTTGAGCCATCAAAACTCCATCCCAAAGTCATCTATATAAAATTCAAACTCCGGTCATGTCACGACCCTAAATTCCCACCGTCGGGATCGTGATGGAGCCTAACATCACACTTGCTAGGCAAGACAACGTTAGAGATTCAATACGCAATAATCTTAAAACTTTGGCGATTAACAATAATTAACACATATCGAATTAATAAAAAATAGAAATCTATAATAAAATCGAGTATTTATACATAACTACCCATGATCTGGAGTCACAACTCACAAACTTCTATGATTTATCTACAAATATTTGGCTGAAGGAAAAACACAATTGTTTATGAGTCAAGAAAAATAGTAAAATGAGAAGATAGAAGGGGACTCCAGGGTCTGCGGATGTCGGCAGATCTACCTTGGGTCTCTTGTGTAGTGAAGTCAGCTGCAAATCTCAGAATCAGCTCGGACTGATACCTGAATCTGCACAGAAAGTGCAGAGTGCAGCATCATTACAACCAACCCCATGTACCGGTAAGTGTTGAGCCTAACCTCGGTGAAGTAGTGACGAGGCTAGGACAAGACAACCAAAAACAACGTGTGCAGTATAATCATACATGTCCCAATAATAGCAATAGTAGAAATAAAACAGGAAATATTGGGATGGGACATGCTGAGGGGTTCACACTGTAAGAAATCAGCAACAATGATATAACTGGATAAATCAAAATGCCTTAAATAGATAAAAACAAGTAAGAACGGTAAAAGAAATTGCACGGCATCACCCTTCGTGCTTTTACTCTCAACCTCACCATATGAAATAATGAAATGGCCCGGCATCACCCTTCGTGCTTTACACTCTTCCTGACCATATGAAATAATGAAATGGCATGGCATCACCCTTTGTGCTTTAAACTCTTCCTCACCATATGAAATAATGCAATGGCACGGTATCACCCTTCGTTCTTTACACTCCTCCTCACCATATGAAACAATGCAATGGCACGACATCACCGTTTGTGCTTTACACCTCTTCCTCACCAATCAAAGATCAATAATAACGGATAGATAGAAATATCAGTATTTCATAAATACTTAATACTACAATATCAATCTCAACCTTGAGCCAATATTCAACAATTACCAAATCTCAGTAAAATCGGATAGAAGTTGCCAACATCACAAATGGCTACGCTAAGCATGAACAATATGATTAAAGACTACAACAATTGCAAGAATAGGACTCACTGGCATGCTATGAATCGACAACAACACATAGGTGCTCGTCACCTCACCTATACATTGTACTCAACAACCAAACACATAGCAAATAAGCAAATAATACCTAATCCCTCAAGCCAAAGTTAGACACGACACTTACCTCGATCCAAATGCCAAATCAAAGCTCAACCAATACTTTTCCTCTAGATTCCACATCCAATCCACCCGTATCTAGTCATAATTAGCTTAATAACATCAATTTTCGCTAAAGAAATCAATCTCAATACACAATTATAGTTTTCCCAAATTTTCCCCCAAAAATCAAAAATCGACCCCAGACCCGCTTGGTCAAAACTCGAGGTTCAAACCAAATTCGTTTACCCATTCACTCCCGAGCCCGAATATGTAATTAGTTCCGGAATCCAACCTCAAATCAAGGTCTAAATCCCCAAATTTTCAAAATTCCCAATTCTCCCAAAATCCCTAAATTCTACCGTTAAAGAATAAGATTTAGGACTAGGATTTCAATGAGTGACAATGGAAATTGAATAAAACGAGTTAAGAAGTGCAAACCTATGATTTGGTGTTGAATTCCCTCTTCAAAAATTTCCCTAGGTCAAGTTCTAGTGATGAAAAATGAAATTTAGGACGAAGTCCCGTTTTTGTTCTGGTTTGAAAATCACTGGACAGGTCTTCATCGCGTTCGCGAGAGACCTGTCGCGATCGCGATGCACAGCAGCCCAAAGGCCTATGTATTCGCGAATACCTTCTCGCGTTCGCGAATGTTATGCCCCCTGGTTTTCGCGTTCGCGAACCATGGCTCGCATTCGTGAAGAAGGTATGACTAACCCCTCCCCAAGATCCCTAACACTTCGCATTCGCGTTCGCGTTCGCGTTCGTGTTCGTGTTCGCGTTCGCGTTTGCGTTCTCGTTGAGCTGGTCGCGTTCGCGAAGGGTGAATCCCCCATCACCTCGTGTTCATGATCTCCGCGTTCGCATAGAAGAAACTCCTCCTCAACCCAGTATACCCTTCGCGATCACGAGAGTGGCTTTGGGATCGCGAAGCACAAAGTGGCAGCACACCAGAAACAGCAAATACATCAGATTTTCTAAGTCTCAAACTACCTGTGGCCTATTCGAAACTCACCCGAGCCCTCGGGGCTCCAAACCAAACATGCACACAAGTCTTAAAACATTATATGGACTTGCTCATGCGTTCAAATCTCCCAAATAACACCTAAAACTACGAATTTAGCACCAAAACATATGAAATTCTCAAGAACACTTTAAAATTCTTATTTTCTCAACTGAAGGTTCGAATTACATCAGATCAGTTACGTTTCTCACCAAATTTAATAGATAAGGTATAAATACATAACGGACTTGTACCGAGCTCCGAAACTAAAATACGGACCCGATACCAACAAGATCAAACATTAACCAATTTCTTAAAAACCTTTATAATTTCAGTCTTTCAATTTAAATCAAAAATTCATATCTTGAGCTAAGGACCTCAGACTTCGATTCCGGGCATACACCCAGGTCATATATTTTACTACGGACCCACCGGGACCGTCGAAACATGGTTCTGGGTCCGTTACTCAAAACGTTGACCGAAATCAACAAAAATCACTTTTAAAGGCCAAAAATTGTTATTTCTTGAATTTTCCACATAAAAGCTTTTCGAAAACATGCCCGGACTACTCATGCAAATTGAGGAGGGTAAAAAGGAGATTTTTTAGGCTAAAGAGCACAGAATAGAGTTCTAACACACAAGATGACCCCTAGAATCATCACAGGTCAACTCTTACAATTTAAGCTTCCAATCTTGGGACTAAGTGTCCCAATTCAAATTCTTGAATGATGATTAAGTTGATCGTAAAAAGTGCTCTCTTCTCTCTCATGAAAAAACCCTAAACTTGACGCCTAAACCTAGATTCCATGGCTTCTTCCTCCTGAGGTTGGTCAGTCGTCTCTACCTCCCCCACAGCCCCAAACATCAACCACAAACCCTAATCCAATCCAAACCTATGCGAATTTATTATAATCAGCTTCATTAAATGCGCCCATGCAAATGCAACTCATCGTAACCCTAAAACCTGTAGAATATCTCCATGGTGAGCCTATTATTCGTTGGAAGAAGCAGGAGGTCCGTTAATCCATTACGCAACAAGTCTTAAACATGGTAGTCTTGGGGAAATGTTCATATGGTAAGCCTGGGATTCATGATTTAGGTAAAGCAATTCCTATTCAATTTGAGCTTAAAGGGAAGTGTTCGGTTGGATTCATTGAAGATAGTCATGTGTTAATCAAGCTTTCATTAATGAAAGATTATATTCATCTTTTGTCCAAGCCTGCTTTTTATTTGAAAATACAAAATAAGATGTGGATGATGTGTTGTACTAATTGGAATCTATGGTGGAAACCTAGTGAGGAAACTCATGTTGCCATTGCTTGTATTTCCTTCCAAGATTTACCACCTAACTTCTTTGCAATGAGCTTGTGTTTTCACTAGATAGGGCGGTAGGAAGGCCACTTCATGTTGATTTGGCTACTCTAAATGAAACTCGTCCAAGTTGTGCTAAAGATAAGGTTGAGGTGAATTTATTGTCAAATTTTCCTCAAAGCATCAAAATTATAGAGGAAGAGGATGAATCTGGACCTGAGGAGTTTAAATGTATCAAAATTAGGTATGATTATATGCCTAAGTATTGTAAATCATGCAAGAAACAAGGTCACAGAGAAGAGGAGTGCGGGGTTATTAACCTAGAATTGAGGCAGTTTGAGGATCAAGGAAATGACAAGAAGAAAGAACAAGAGATAGGCACAATTGTTGCTTCTACACAGGTGCTATCTAGTGGTAAAGTTATAGGGAAACCATTTGCTAATCCAGCTAAGTAGGAGTGGATGAAAGCAAGAAAAAATAAATACAGCGTGATAAGAGGGGCTATATTATTGACAACACAAAGGAGAAGGAAGTGAACAATGGAAAAGGGAAGGCCAAAGTTGAGGCAGTAATCACAAATAACAAATTTGATGCTTTGGAGGTGGAGGAAATGCTCAACCAATTTTGGGAATTATGGATGGCAAGGATGATGATAATGGCAATAATAATGTGAAGGAACAACCAACACAGGAATCCAAGAAGGTGCAAGAACAAGAGAAGACAAACAAGGCTGGGGATTCCACCTTAAATCCTAAGTCTAATTGGTTAATTACCGGGTAACGTGATATTACCTAACTAACTAATAAGTGGATAAAAACTTAATAAATTACACCCCTAGAAACGTGGAAGCATTTAGCTACCCACATGAAATGAATCTTAGTCATTCTAGGTATTAGGTGGCTAACTAAGATCCCTTAGAATTTTATAAGAACAAAACTTATGTATCTGATTCCATTTCATTTAGAGAAAGGAACGAAAAAACGACCAAAAATCCTAAAGCAAGATTCCATTCTATTTCTTGGTTTGAATATTTCATTCCATTTCTTGGTTTGAACATTTCAAGAACAGAAGCTCAAAATCGTTCAAACATTTCAACGAGCAGAAACTTAAATTCGTTCGAACACTTCAAAGAAGCAGAAGCTTAATTCCATCCAAATTTTGCGGTTCTAAAAGAGCACGGTGCAATCTTCGCCAAGAATATTATACGGAGTTTTTCCTAATCCAAGTATGTTAAGACTAAGAACTCCCTTCATTTTGGCATGATCTCGTAACCACACGAGTTCGATAACGAGGCATAAAGAGAAATTTATATTCCTAAATTTATGTACATTTCCTAGTCTCACTATACTAATTTAACAACTGCAACCAAACTCAGGCCAAAAAGGGAAAATAAAACAACTCTATATTTAAAATTTTATAGGTTGTACTAATTAATTTGCACATGATTAGAGACAGCCAATTTGAATAACCTTTCATGTTTTCCCCTTGCTTTAGGCATTAAACTTCACGAGATAAAGCAAAGGGTGGCTAACTGGCCTCTCTATCGTATGTAGTTTTTATAGTTTAGTGAAAAGACTTTATATTCAATCGAGTATTGTCTTCTTCCAGTCAAGAGAGCAGAGAGTCTATATATATATATATATATATATATATATATATATATATATATATATAGTATTACAGTATTTTTACCATCATCAAGCTATAATCGGTGGGCAGGCCCCTATTGGGCAACCTCAGATCAGATGGTAAGTTATATACCGAACCTACTGTGACCGAGCGCCTATGAGCGAGCCTAGTTGATCGAGATACAGATCCTAGTATGTCCGAGCACCTATGAGCGAGCCTAATACGGCAGAGAAGTTATATATATACCGAGCCTAATAGGGCCAGACAACTATTTTACTTACTATATTGAGGAGTTGAGTCAATATCAGCAGTTAAGCATATCTTCAGATTATCTTTGACTTCTAGCTACTTGTAGTTATTATATTATCAGTTGAGTTTCAACTTTCAATACATTTCCTTACATACTCGGTACATTATTTCGTACTGACGTCCCTTTCTGGAGGCGCTGCTTTTCATGCGTTCAGGTTCAGACAGACAGACGGATAGACCTCCTTAGTAGGTGTTTGTCACGACCCAAACCGATGGGCCGCGACGGGCACCCGGTACCTTACCCAACCAAGCACCAACTTAACGTATCTTTCTTACCACATCATTACATACACATGACATACGGGCCTAATAGGCCAACATAATCCTTTATAAACTCAAAACATAGTCCGGCCAGGCCGTACAATCCTTTATATACACGACATATATCTACAAGCCTCTAAGAATACATAAATGTCATAAAGGTCGGGACAGAGTCCCGCCATACCAAACAAACACGTCTAAATCATACTAACCAAACAAGCAACTCTGAAGCAAATGGAGTGCACCAACATCTTCCGCGAGGGTTCTCGACCTGTCTATAGGGACTTGCGGGCATGAAATGCATCGTCCCCGGGCAAAAGGGACGTCAGTACCNCATACATATATACGCGTATATAACACTGTTTGAATCATATTTCAGCCACTATGGGCAACATCATTATCATATACCAGCTGATCAGGTGGTGGTGTGTATATAACGCCATATCCTTTCCCATATCCCATATACATACATATATACGCGTATATAAAGCCATCTGATCATGGGTCAATGCACATGAATGTAATGCATGAAAAGTACGTTAATAAAATCTTTCAGAACTTCATAAGGCCATTTTGCCTTTGAGTAATATCATAAAGTAAACTCTTTTCAACTTTCATATTTTTCTGAGACCCATGAACAGATGATAAAATATTATGACACATGAAAATTCAAGAACATAGATATCTCTAATACTTCTATGAATATAGTCATTTATGGAATTTGTGCATTTGCACGTTTCGTTCGTATCGCATGGATCATGCCAAAAGAAAGAAGGAAGAGCCTTAACATACCTGGAGTAGGGAATAATCTATATAATGTTCTTGAAAAAGGCTGCATTGTACTCCTTTAGTTGCAATAATTCACGTTTTTGTTGAAGATCATAAGAACGGCTAGAGAAAGGACTTGTTTTTTGGCAATTCCTTACTCTTGTTTTTGGCAACTTATCAGAATGTTAAAGTGATAATATTGATTTGGGTTTACCTTCTGCTTTTGAAGTGCTTTTCAATTTGAAAGGAAAGTATATGGTTTCTATTACTAAGATATTTATTAAGTCTTATGAGTAAGAGACTAGGTAGATTTGTCTCTTACACGTAAAGTCTTGTTTCCTAGATAGCCACCTAAGCTAATGTGACCCTTAGTCACTTTTTTATCATGTGGGTTAGCTTCCACGTTTTGGGATGAAAATTATTAATCTTTATCCACTTATTAGTTAATTAGGTAATGTCCCGTTATCCGGTAATTAACCAATTATCCGCATAATTAAAAACTATCTCAAATTACTTAAAATTCTATTTATTTTTCATATACTTTATACATCATACTATCACAGTCATGTGGTACCTTTTATGGCACTAGTCCGTAAATACCGGATATTTTAGCTCGGGCCGTATTTTATCCCAAAATGTCAAATTTCGACGAAATTCATTTTCTTCGATTCACTTACCCTTTCACCTTTACGAATTAATTTATCACTTGTTTGAAATAGCGTAATACTTATAATCCCAGAATAAATCTTATTCCCGAACTTACGTCGATTAACTTACGATGAAACTTCAACGTACGAAAATGCGGGACGTAACATCTCATTTCCGATCTTATATCAATTTACTTATTGCGTACTTCCACGTACGAAAATATGGGGTGTAACATCATTCCCCCCTTTGGAACATTCGTCCTCGAATGTTGACTGATGCCTTTATCATTCTAATAACCCATAGCTCTTGCGAATACTTTAGTACTCTTTTTGCCATCTAGGTGACTGTTGTGTGAATGAATCCCAAAGGCCATGGCATTTCCCCTTTAAGCCTCTTTCTCACACCACGACTTGTAGTCGGAATCCTTCTAATCTCATAACTGTTGTTACCTTCTGTCATGCAGCCTTTACGACTCTAACTTTGTATGTGCGCCTATGCGACTCTTCTCTTCTCTTTCCTCCAGCTTTTAGCCAATCTCTAGGCTTCACTTTGTGACATATACAAAATTATGTCAAGTTGTCCCTCTGGGCATCATTAGCTTTACTATACGTAGGCCATACTATACCATAATTCTTACTTTGATTTATCGTTACTGAGGTCTGCTACTGAACTCCAGGTTACTCTTGTTACTCATCCTACATGCATAAAGCTAAGTCCTTTAACGCTTCTTCATTATTGTCCATCTTAAAACTGATGGTCCAGTCTCATCTCATACTTTTCAACTTTTACCCATCCATTGTTGATTAACCTCAACGTTGATCTGCAATCATCCATTGATAACTTGAAATTTCTTACGTAATATACTTCCACTAGGGCTTACGTTGCATCGAGGAATAGTTGAAGTGATTTCCATAATCGTATTTCATAGCATCTCGATGTGATTCACCTTGTGGGGGTATCCTAAATTCGTGCCGCCAGCGAAATCTTTTCTTCTTATTTTCTTTTTTTTTCTTCAATTCATTATTCAAATGAAGGCTCAAACGTCATCCTTTATCTGTCACAGTTATATCCTCATTTTATTCCCAGGTCAGCATTTCATTCCTTCTAAATGCTATTAATCTTCTACTCTTTTGAGTTCATTAGGGCTATAGTGAGTTTTGTATAACATAGAGAAAATGTTTGTTCTTCTGGAATTCATGGTCTTAATCCTAAAGACTAATCCATTCTCATCACTTTTTCACTTGCCTTTCCTCATCCTTACTTATGTTTTCTTAAAACTTTATCAATCTATCCTTAGCTTGCGACCTATACATATCAATTTATAAATTTTCCTTCAACTTTCTTGCACCATAGATTTCCTTATGTTATTTTAGAACATCAAGCGAGACATCACATCGTCTCTAACTCCTCTTTACATTCTTAACTAGATCTCTCGATATTTAAAAACCATAGGTTGGAAGATATGCCACTGACGACGCTGCTATCATTTCTGGACACTTAATCCAACCGTTTCTAGCCTTTTGTCCGAATTATGGACAATTCACAACCTTCTGCATTTGAGTATCGCGTACATTGTTCACCTTTACCTTACTTACCTTAAAATCTTGCATCATATCTTGTATCCCTTTCATAATCTTCCGCCCCCATAGGTATAATTCACATCCATAACTTGAAGCTCTTATTAATATATTCACACAATCCGGTGGGAGCTTCGTGTTGACTTCTTATGAGGTTGGTACTTCTTCTAATTGGCTTTCTTGTAGAGACATTATAGATTATGATTGTTGTGTTACTTCTCTTGAACATCTGATATTAAGAGTGAATCTGTCCTGTTCTCCAGCACAACTTCTATAATTTTTCTAGGTCCAATAATCAGACTCCTGATTTACTTCGGTGATGTAATTCTTTAGTTTCCTCTTCCTTCAGATCAGCCTTTACGTACGCTTAAGCTATCTTCCGATCTGTGGCTCATGGTATCAGTTATTACTTTAGCCTTTCATGGGCGTTATGGAATACCCATGATACAATCTTCTAACAATTCAATCCTTTGTCTATGCCCTAAGCTTAATTCTTTCTTTAAACTTATATCGGAGTTTTCTATGGTCGTATGATTGTCAAAAAATATGGTGTCTGGATAATGCTCCAAAATCTTGAGTGTATCCATAACGTACTAACTCTGGATCATTGATCAAATAATTCTTTTGTTCCATCTTAGCTTTCTTTCAACGTAAGCTATTACTTTTCCTGATATTTTTACCCCTTGTTGCGTCCATACTTAGCTTATTTTAGTGTCCATATATATTGAAACTCCATACAACTCATATGATCCTGAATATCACTTCTGATTTTACTCCCTGTTCATTAGCCACGATAGGTGCCACTTTCCTTTGGAATGCTTACAATGTTGTTGCGAGATTGTTGTTATACCACCATTTCCTCTTTAGGTCGTTGTGGTTAGGTTGAAGCCTTCTTTCTTATCTCCTTAGCTAGTCTTTCTTTGTAGTATTTAGGGAGAACCCTTGACTCTCGTAAAGTTGCGAGCTTATTACGGACCTTTTTGATGTCCTTACTTGCCTATAATCATCCATAGTTGCTTACTTTCATGCCCTTGTGCTTGTATGGTTGCTTCTTAACTGATATTTTGACTGCCTTCCCAGTGGCACTTTCTTTTATCCCCGTAACATTCATACGTATCTTTAACTACCCTGACTCTTGTTTGAATATATCTCAAGTCTTATAATGATATTCTTCGAGGTTGAACTCTCCATGTTGGGTTCTACTTTGTTTATCTCACGCGATCTTATGACTCGTTTTTAACCTCCTGTTTAGCCATAACTGGGATCTTTCTGACCAATTACTAACTACTCGTTGGCCCATTCTCATATTAATATTCCTTGTAATCTTTCTTGGGTTATTTTCTTTGTCTTAACTTACGTCTCGCACTGGCTCCTTATTTATTAATAACAACTCGGGCAGGAACCTTTACTTCCTCTCGTTGACGTCGTGCTTGCATAATTCTTGAATTGTAGCGTATCTGTAAGATTTGGATAAGTTCCATCTCATTCCTCTTTCATTTATCACATTCTTCATTTACCATTCCATAGTTACTAGAACCACTTAATTCTGGCTTAATGCCACATTACTCCATATTCCCCCCTTCGGGGATGTACTAAAAACTAAACCTACGAGGATCTACCTATATATATTTTACCTCTTCATCTTTGGCGTCGTTTCTCAACATCAATGATCCTTACTTGCCTTGCGGCAATTCTTCTGTACCAAGGATGACAAATTCCCTTACTCACGAGGGTGACACTTAGTGTAACTGGCACATACAGTCTCTTAAGCTTAACTTTACTCACATTGCTTGCTCTAGGGAAGCGTCTCCCTGAATGACTATTCTCTGAATTCATCATGAATCTTCTTCTGTGGTCCGTCCTATTATTGCCGGAATGTGATCTGAAATTCTCATGATGCTGACTACTACCAAATCACTTAGTCCCTAATTCATTTTTAGTTTATCTTGTTTGCCAGTCCATACTGATTTCTGTTACTCTAGGGATTAACTCTCCCCTCTGGTAATCGCGTTGGAGTTACGAACTTATTTCTCGAAATGAGGATATAACCTTATGGAATATACTCTTTCGTTGTCTTAAGGACTGTCACCTCTCGTCTCTTCATTCACTTGACTAGACTGTGTAATACTGTCATTTCTTCTTCTTCTTTTTTTTCTACCGTCTTTATCCATATATCATACCTTATTCATAATGCTTCCTTATCTCTCTTTTTTTTACTCTGCTAATATTTCTACATATCCCCTTTCTTATGAAAACTTCAACACGACATTCTTTCGCTTTTAGCTCTCCTTGCTTCATTCTTCGGCTCTCTGGGTTGCTCAACATCCTCGCTCCACTAGGGATGAGAGCCACACTTAAGGTAATATTTATCCCATCCAGGCTTTTAGTGCCTATCTTCTGAATGCTAGTATTCACATCTAATTGTAATATTCTAGAGTGCACCATCTGGGTGTCTCACAAGAAGATCTATTGGCACATTTGTAATACCCTTCGGAAATGTCAGCTGACGCAAACAATCCACCCATCTTATCTTCTTATACTACTTCTGATAACCCCCATAGGGCATATCTGGAATGGGTGCGACCAATTGTATATACCTCTGTTACTATTGAATATAACTCGAAAAGCTTACGTTCCTCGGCCTGAATTATAAACATTGTTAACCTTTGTTGAGTGGGCGTCTCATACCCTTCTTTATCTTGATTCTTTTGCTTGTTGAAACTTGTATTTATCTTCTTAATCTCTCATTTTCTTTCATCATAAAGGCGGATAGGCATTCTTGCCTTAAGGCTTCTTATCAAGAGGCTTACACATTTCAGTACGCACATGATCTGCTGAAGATCTCACATTTAACTTTCATAAGCATAATAGAAAGTCGAGTTCCTCTAATTCAACACTTCCACAGTTATATCTCTTATCGGTCATCTTTCTAAACGTAGGCATTGTCTTATTACGAATAAAAATAGAAGTTCGGGACTTGAATTCTTATAAGTGAGCTCTACCACACGATCTAGAGTAAGAAGAAAGAGTGATAGTCTTAAATGCCCTGTAGCCTCCTGCTTATAAGTGTGGTGCACGACAGACCCATAAACAAGACTCTACTAGACACGGCTTGTAGACTCTTTAGGATAGAACTTCTCTGATACCACTTCTGTCATGACCCAAACCGATGGGCCGCGACGGGCACCCGGTACCTTACCCAACCGAGTACCAACGTAACGTATCTTTCTTACTACATCATTACATACACATGACATACGGGCCTAATAGGCCAACATAATCCTTTATAAACTCAAAACATAGGTCAGCCAGGCCATACAATCCTTTATATACACGACATATGTCTACAAGCCTCTAAGAGTACATAAATATCATAAAGGTCAGGACAGAGTCCCGCCATACCAAACAATACACGTCTAAATCATACTAACCAAACAAGAAACTCCGAAGCAAATGGAGTGCACCAACATCTTCCGCTGAGCTGATAGCCTACTTGGAGAGCTCTCAACCTGTCTATCGGGACCTGCAGGCATGAAACACAGTGTCCCCAGGCAAAAGGGACGTCAGTATGAATAATGACCGAGTATGTAAGGCACATAATAAATACATAAGAGACATGGATGACATATAGAGTACGTGACTCAACCTGTAAGTCTAAATAACTTTGCAAATCATAAATTACTTTTAGCGTCATGCATATGCGTATGAATGTCATGTCGTGCATAGTTACATGTTTCATAACATCATCAGCCTCTGAGGGCATCCCATCATATCATATTGGCCACTGTGGGAAAAATCACCATCGTATACTAGCTGATCAGGTGGTGGTGCGTATATAATGCCATAACCTTTTTCATATCCCATATACATATATATACATACATATATACGCGTATATAAGAATGTTTTAATATACATACATATATACGCGTATATAACGCTGTTTGAATCATATTTAAGCCACTGTGGCAACATCATCATCATATACCAGCTGATCAGGTGGTGGTGCGTATATAACGGCATAACCTTTCCCATATCCCATATACATATATATACATACATATATACGCGTATATAATGCCATCTGGTCATGGGTCAATGCACATGAATGCAATGCATGAAAAGTACGTTAATAAAATCTTTCGGAGCTTCATAAGGCCATTTTGCCTTTGAGTAATATCATAAAGTAAACTCTTTTCAACTTTCATATTTTTCTGAGACCCATGAACATATGATAAAATATTATGACACATGGAAATTCAAGAACATAGATATCTCTAATACTTCTATGAAAAGAGTCATTTATGGAATTTGTGCATTTGCACGTTTCGTTCGTATCGCATGGATCATGCCAAAAGAAAGAAGGAAGAGCCTTAACATACCTGGAGTAGGGAATAATCTGTCTAATGTTCTTGAAAAAGGTTGCACTGTACTCCTTTAGTTGCAATAATTCACGTTTTTGTTGAAGATCATAAGAATGGCTAGCGAAAGGCCTTGTTTTTTGGCAATTCCTTACTCTTGTTTTTGGCAACTTATCAGAATGTTAAAGTGATATATTGATTTGGGTTTACCTTCTACTTTTGAAGTGCTTTTCAATTTGAAAGGAAAGTATATGGTTTCTATTACTAAGAGATTTATTAAGTCTTATGACTAAGAGACTAGGTAGACTTGTCTCTTACACGTAAAGTCTTGTTTCCTAGATAGCCACCTACGCTAATGTGACCCTTAGTCACTTTTTTATCATGTGGTTAGCTGCCACGTTTTGGGATGAAAATTATTAATTTTTATCCACTTATTAGTTAATTAGGTAATGTCCTGTTATCCAGTAATTAACCAATTATTCGCGTAAATAAAAATTATCTCAAATTACTTAAAATTCTATTTATTTTTCATATACTTTATACATCATACTATCGCGGTCATGTAGTACCTTTTATGGCACTAGTCCGTAAATACGGGATATTTTAGCTCGGGCCGTATTTTATCCCAAAATGTCAAATTTCGACGAAATTCATTTTCTTCTCTTCACTTACCCTTTCACCTTTACGAATTGATTTATCACTTGTTTTAAATAGCGTAATACTTATAATCCCAAAATAAATCTTATTCTCAAACTTACGTCGATTAACTTATGATGAAACTTCAACGTACGAAAATACGGGACGTAACATCTCATTTCCGATCTTATACCAATTTACTTATTGCGTACTTCCACATATGAAAATATGGGGCGTAACAGTGTTTGCCCGAGTTCAGCTTTACCAGTAAGCTCCCTGTGTTTCGGAGTTGCCGGATCTAGAAATTTTATGTACGTCTTGTGCATATATGTAGATAGGTTATGGGCAGGTCGGGGTCCTGTTTCGATCACAGTACATCTAGCAGTAGAGGCTTGTAGACATATCTTGTCGGTTAGTGCAGTATGTTGGGCTTGTAGGCCCTGTACGTATATTTTGTTGGCTTGTCTGTTGTAGTAATTATGACGGCCTTGCCGGCCCAGCTGTATGTTGACATTTAGTCAAAATTAGTCTCTATGCAGTTTTATATTTTGCATTGTACATTATCTTGTAATGCGGCCCATGGACAGAGTATACATATCAGAGTGTCTTAGGTGCCAGTCTCTCCCCAGGCTCGGGGCGTGACAAAAGTGGTATCAGAGCAGTTCTATCCTAGGGAATTTACAAGCCGTGTCTAATAAGGTCTTGTTTATAGATGTATGGTGCACCACATTATATAAGCAGGGGACTACAGGGCATTTAGGAGTTGGTTACCCTTCTTTCAAATCTAAATCGTTCAGTAGCACTGAGTTAAAACTTACGCGTTGACATTTGCATGCACAGATGATGGTAACTAGGAAGACTACGGCTAGCCATAGGAGAGAGACAACAGTAGGTGAGGGGACTAGCAGGGTACCCCCGGTAGATTGGGCCCAATCAGGGGCCCAGGGAAGACCCCTACCCAGCAATTACCGGCTCCTCCGCCACCTGAGGAGATTCCTAGGGAGACCGCACATCCAATTCCCCCTCTGCTTCCATCAGATCAGGATTTGAGGGGTGCGGTGCATTTGTTGGCACAGTTGGTAACTACCCAGCAACACGCTAGGACATCCGCTAGTGCAGGACCTTCTGAGGGATTTGGTAGTTCAAGGTTCCGAGAGTTTATTTCTTTGAATCCTCCGGAGTTCACGGGGACAGATCAGAGGGAGGACCTGCAGGATTTCATAGATCATCTTCATAAGATCTTTCGGGTTATGCGTGCCACAGAGAAAGAGTCAGTTGAGTTAGCAGCTTTTCGACTCCGAGATGCCTTTCTTGACCAGTACTTACCGCGAAATATCTGACAGGCCCGACTCAATCAGTTTCTAGCCCTCAAGCAGTGCAGTATGAGTGTTCGAGAGTATAGTCTCCGTTTTGACTCATTGGCCAGATATGCACCATGCATAGTTTCTACTATGCGGGATAGAATCCACAGGTTTATAGCAGGGTTGGCCCCAGAGTTGGCCGAGGCATGTGCCACCACTGCATTACAGGATGGTATGGATATCTCCCAGATTCAGGCATTTTCCCAGAATATAGAAAGGGGTAGGCATCAGCAGCAGGGTACGGAAAGGACTGATTCAGGCCAGCGGAAAAGGATGAGATTTTCCAGATCTCAGGAGTAGTCTCAGGGTAGTTATAGGCCCCAATACTTTGAACGGACACCTAGACCTCCGCCACCTTAGTCACAGGGCTACAAGTATGACTGTTATACTCAGTCAGGACCAGGTGAGAGCTTCCAGGCGTCAAGTTTGCAGTGACAACGAGGTTCAGGGCAGACATGGTCATTTCCTCCGTGGTGTGCCATCTGCGGTAGAGGATATTTGGGCCAATGTCGAGCCGGTTCCGATGCTTTTTATACATGTGGACGTCCAGGGCATATGATGCGAGATTGCCCAAATAGAGGTTCTAGGAGTATGGCGCAACCAACGAATTCAGCAACAGGATCATCTATGTCCGTGCATCCTTCAGGGCGCGAGTCTCAGTCTTCGGCTGGTAAAGGTCGAGGCAGAGGTAGAGGGTCCAGTTCAGGTGGTAACCAAAATCGTATCTACGCGTTAGCGGGTCGATAGGACCAAGAGTCCTCACTAGATGTTGTGACAGGTATGTTGACCATTTTCTCTCATGATGTTTATGCCTTGATAGACCCAGGATCTACTTTATCATGTATTACCCCATTTGTCGCAAAGAAATTTGGCATAGTGCCCGAAATACTAAGTGATACTTTTGCGGTATCTACATCGGTCGAAGAATCGATTATTGCTAGACGGGTTTACCGAAGTTGTATGGTGTCAGTTTGTGGTCATCAGACCTCAACCGACCTAGTTGAGCTGGAGATGTTGGATTTTGATGCTATCATGGGCATGGACTGGTTGGCAGCTTGCTATGCCACAGTTGATTGTCGACCAAAGATAGCTAGATTTCATTTTCCGGATGAGCCAGTCCTTGAATGGGTAGGTAATACAGTGACACCCAAAGGTAGGTTTATTTTCTATCTGAAGGTGAGGAAGATGATCGCCAAAGGGTGCATTTATCATATTGTGCGAGTTAGGGATGCAGATGCGGAAATACCTACACTTCAGTCTATTCCAGTAGTAAAGGAGTACGCGGATGTATTTCCAGGTATTCCTCCACAGCGAGATATTGATTTTGGCATCGATTTGCTTTCGGGAACGCAAACAATATCCATTCCTCCGTATAGAATGACACCTGCCGAATTAAAAGATTTGAAGGAGCAGTTAAAAGATTTGCTGGAGAAAGGTTTCATCAAGCCCAATACTTCACCTTGGGGTGCACCGGTACTGTTTGTGCGGAAGAAAGACGGCTCGCTGAGGATGTGTATCGATTATAGGCAACTGAACAAGGTAACTATTAAGAATAAGTATCCACTACCAAGGATGAACGACTTGTTTGATCAGTTACAGGGAGCTAGATGATTTTCAAAAATAGATTTGAGGTCGGGGTACCACCAGGTCAGAGTTCGGGAGAAAGATATTCCCAAGACAGCCTTCAGGACCCGATATGGACACTTCGAGTTCCTTGTCATGTACTTCGGGTTGAAGAATGCACCTGCCATATTTATGGACTTGATGAATAGCCTATTCCGGCCATATTCAGATCAGTTCGTGATAGTCTTTATTGATGATATTCTGGTTTATTCACATTCATAGGATGAGCATGTGGACCACCTGCGAGCGATACTCCAAACCCTTCGTGATAATAAATTGTATGCTAAGTTTTCTAAGTGTGAGTTCTGGTTGAAGTCTGTAGCATTCTTGGGGCACATTGTATCCGATGGAGGTATAAAGGTAGACACTCAGAAGATTGAGGTTGTGAAATCCTGGCCTAGACCTACCATTCTGGTAGAGATTCGTAGCTTTCTAGGCTTGGCAGGATACTACCGAAGGTTCATGGAGGGTTTTTCTTCTCTTTCAGCACCATTAATGAAGTTGACACAGAAAGCAACCAAGTTTCAGTGGACAGAGGCCTATGAGCAGAGTTTCCAAGAGCTTAAGAACAGGTTGACCTCAGTACCAGTTCTAGCACTTCCAGAGGGTCCAGATGGTTATGCCATGTATTGTGATGCCTCAGGTGTCGGGTTAGGATGTGTCCTAATGCAACATGGGAAGGTAATTGCATATGCTTCAAGGCAGTTAAGGAAGCATGAGCAAAATTATTCGACCCACGACCTCGAATTAGCTGTGATTGTCCATGCACTTAAGATATGGCGGCATTATTTATATGGTGTTCATGTTGATGTGTTCACAGATCATAAAATCTTGCAATATATCTTCAAGCAAAAAGAGTTGAATTTGCGATAGAGGTGATGGATTGAGTTATTAAAAGATTACGATTTTAGCATTCTCTACCATCCAGGGAAAGCCAATGTAGTAGCAGATGCCTTAAGTCATCGATCCATGGGTAGCTTAGCACATGTAGAGGCCGAGAAAAGATAATTAACTAGAAAGATTCATCAATTGGCTTGTTTGGGGGTTCGGTTAGTAGACTCTGGCAATGGAGAAGTTGTACTCCAAAATACTGCAAAATCATCTCTCATAGCTGAAGTAAAGGAGAGGCAGTACGAGGACCCAGAGTTAGTCGAGTTGAGAGAGCAGGTTCCACAACAGAAGAAGTCGTTGTTAGAACTCAAAGTAGATGGGGTTCTTAGATGCAGGGGTCATTTGTGTGTTCCAGATGTAGCAGGGCTACGAGACAGGATTATGTCAGAGGCACATTATTCATGGTATTCCATTCACCCTGGGTCGACGAAGATGTATCATGACATTAAGGATGTGTATTGGTGGAACGATATGAAGAAGAAAATTGTTGAGTATGTCGCTCAGTGTCCTAGTTTCCAGCAGGTGAAGATAGAGCACCAGAAGCCCGGAGGGATAATGTAGACTATAGAGATCCCGACATGGAAATGGGAGGCGATAAACATGGACTTTATCATGGGTTTACCTCGTTCTCATCACAAGTTCGATTCCATATGGTGATAGTCGACAGGATCATGAAATCTGGTCATTTCCTACCGGTCAGATCTACATATACAGCGGAAGATTACTCAAAGTTATATATTAAAGAGATAGTGCGACTACACGGAGTGCCAACATCTATTGTATCTGACCATGGGGCCCAGTTTACAGCACATTTTTGGAGGTCATTTCAGAAAGGTCTAGGGACTCAGGTGAATCTCAGCACAGTCGTTCATCCACAAACTGATGGACAGGCCGAGCGCACAATTCAGATGCTCGAGGATATGTTATGAGCATGTGTGCTGGATTTTAAAAGAAGTTGGGATGAACATCTACCTCTTATCGAGTTTGCATATAATAAAAGTTACCACTCTAGTATCCAAATGGCTTCATACGAGGCTTTGTATGGGCGTAAGTGTCGATCTCCTATAGGTGGTTTGATGTTGGAGAACCTGGGTTATATGGGCCAGACCTGGTTCAGCAGGCCATAGAAAAAGTAAAGTTTATCCGGGGGCGAATGTTGACAGCTCAGAGTCTTCAGAAGTCATATTCTGACGTGTGGCGATGAGATTTAGAGTTCGGGGTTAATGACTGGGTATTCTTAAAGGTGTCACCTATAAAGGGTGTGATGAGGTTTGGCAAGAAAGGCAAACTTAGCCCACGGTATATTAGGCCATATAGGATCATTCGAAGAGTGGGCCAAGTAGCTTATGAGTTAGAATTTCCCTCGGAATTGGAGTCTGTCCATCCGGTATTTCACGTATCTATGTTACGAAAATGCATTGGTGATCCTACCCGAATGGTGCCCATGGATGATGCACAGATTACAGAGGACTTGTCATACGAAGAAATTCTGGTTTCCATCCTGGACCGACAAATCCGCAAGCTACGAAATAAGGAGATAGCATATGTGAAGGTTTTATGGAGAAGTAAGAAGGTGGAAGAGATGATGTGGGAAGCAGAGGAAGAAATGAAGTCTAAATACCCCCACCTATTTCAAACAGGAGATATGGCTCGAGATCTATGGGATACATCATCACAACCCTATTCAGGCCAGTAGGTCATCAGGTAAGCTCTCATTTTGACTCTCAGAATTTACAATGAACAATTGTCTGAAGCCAAGTGTTGCTAATTATAGATAGTGGCCATGTGTGGTGTGTAAAGTATGTTTTCTGGCTGCGTACAGGTTGGTTTTAGTCTAGTGTACGGAAGAGACTCCGAAAAAAAATTCCTAAGTATCTGAGAGTAGACATTCGAGGACGAATGTTTCTAATGAGGGAAGGATGTTACATCTCGCGTTTTCGTACGTTAAAGTTTCGTCTTCCGTTAATTGACGTATACTCGTGGATGAGATTATCTTGAGGTTAACGTATTTACGATAATTATAACAAGAAATAAGTAAGTGTCAAGAAGGATAAAGGGTACACGAATTAAAGAAAATGAAAGTGGCCAATCATATTATACTAAAAGTAGGAAGCTCTAAATGTCAAATTTGAATTACCAAAAATCCCATAAAAATTTAAGGACTATTTTACCCATTAATTATATAAACACTACTTCAATAATTTTCTTTTACAAAAAGGTAAAGTCACCTTCCAATAAATAATAAATTTGTACTTAATGTAGCCTATTCAACTCCTAAGTATTCCTCTCATCTTCCGATACTTTACTGCAAATGTATATACTATCTCAACCTTATGTCCATTCAACGTTTACTCTTTTGAGTTTCCAACAGTTATTATAGATTCATGTACTTCAACCTTCTCTCCTTCTTTCATTCACCTTATAAAATTGGACAATGAAATTAATTAAGCAATTCTCTTACAGTGAAACCATTTGTCAATTGGAAAAATGGTCATTAACCATTTGTTATTTTCATTTGGCATACATGCTAACTATGTATAACACATAATACCAATCTATAGTTTTCAAATGAGGTAATATTTTTTTCTTTTCCTATTAGTTTTATGAGTCTCGCACAAATTTTACAATTGTTCATATATTTATACAATATTTTCATAGTCTTTATCATGAAAATGACTATCTTTTGTTATGAAAAGTTTGGCTACTATACTAACCTTATTGATTTTCAGTGAAAAATAGTGTTAAGTTTGTTAATTTTCTTTTGTTGTATTATTCAAGTGTTAGACTAATTACCAAGCTCATGAGTAGACTTAACTTCTTTACTTCCTCTCCTATTTACTTTTACCATTAAGAAGCCATGAGTTATGTGAAAGGGCTACTACGTAAATAAAATATATTGTTATTAAATTATTTCATAAAGAGAAAATCATAGATTATAGAAATAAATAATCGAAGTAAAGAGGGTATACCTACAATGCACGGTTAACTGTTAAATTATTTCATAAGTTGATTGTTATCATTTGAATCTAAGTCTCAATGATATATAAGTAAAAGAATATAAGTCAAGTAGAAGAACATAATTCAAATCCTTATAAACCAACTATTATTCGGTAGGATTTAGGGCACTTCTTACATATCGAAATTAGTTTCGGAAAAAGAAAAATTAAGTATTTGAATACATTTGACTTCCAAGAGCTACATCCATTTTATAGAACTTTTAACAAGTCATTTAGATATTTTTGGATATTTTCAATTTTAAAAAGTTTGTAACAATTGATAAGGGTTACACGTGCAACGCACGTGTTCAGAAACTAGTTTGAGATAAAATATGGGTCGAGTGATAATACCTGATAACTATGGACTAGTACCATACAAGGTATCATATGGCCACGGTAGTATAAGTATAAAGTATATAATAAAGTATATTAAAAATAAGTAGAATTTTATTTAGTTTGAGGTAATTTTTAAATTATGCGGGTAATTGGTTAATTACCGGGTAACGAAACATTACCCAATTAACTAATAAATGGATAAAATTTAATAAATTACACCCCTAGAAACGTGGCAACATTTAGCTACCCACATGAAATGACTCTTAGTCATTCTAGGTATTATGTGGCTACCTAAGAGCCCTTAGAATTTTATAGGAATTGTATCTGATCCCATTTCATTTAGAGAAAGGAACCAAAAAACGACCAAAACTCCTAAAGCAAGATTCCATTCTATTTCTTGGTTTGAACATTTCATTCCATTTCTTGGTTTGAACATTTCAAGAACAGAAGCTCAAAATCGTCCAAACATTTCAACGAGCAGAAACTTAAATTCGCTCAAACACTTCAAAGAAGTAAAGCTTAATTCCATCCAAATTTTGCCGTACTAAAAGAGTACGGTGCAATCTTCGCCATGAATATTATACGGAATTTTTCCTACTCCAGGTATGTTAAGGCTAAGTCCTCCCTTTATTTTGGCATGATCTCGTAACTACACGAGTTTGATAACGAGGCATAAAGAGAAATTTATATTCCTAAATTTATATACATTTCCTACTCTCACTATACTAATTTAACAATTGTAACCAAACTTAGGCCAGAAAGGGAAAACAAAACAACTCTACATTTAAAGTTTTATAGGATGTACTAATTAATTTGCACATGATTAGAGACCGCCAATTGAATAACCTTTCATGTTTTCCCCTTGCATTAGGCATTAAACTTCACGAGATAAAGCAAAGGGTGGCTAACTGGCCTCTCTGTCGTATCTAGTTTTTATAGTTTAGTGAAAAGACTTTATATTCAAGATTCTTGGTTTGAACATTTCAAGAACAAAAGCTCAAAATCGTTCAAACATTTCAACGAGCAGAAACTTAAATTCGTTCGAACACTTCAAAGAAGCAGAAGCTTAATTCCATCCAAATTTTGCGGTTCTAAAAGAGTACGGTGCAATCTTCGCCATGAATATTATACGGAGTTTTTCCTACTCCATGTATGTTAAGTCTAAGCCCTCCCTTTATTTTGGCATGATCTCGTAACTACACGAGTTTGATAACAAGGCATAAAGAGAAATTTATATTCCTAAATTCATGTACATCTCCTAGTCTCACTATACTAATTTAACAATTGTAACCAAACTCAGGCCAGAAAGGGAAAACAAAACAACTCTACATTTAAAGTTTTATAGGTTGTACTAATTAATTTACGCATGATTAGAGACAACCAATTTGAATAACCTTTCATGTTTTCCCCTTGCATTAGGCATTAAACTTCACGAGATAAAGCAAAGGGTGGCTAACTGGCCTCTCTGTCGTATGTAGTTTTTATAGTTTAGTGAAAAGACTTTATATTCAATCGAGTATAGTCTTCTTCCAGTCAAGAGAGCAGAGAGTCTATATATATATATATATATATATATATATATATATATATATATATATATATATATATATATATATATATATATATATATATATATATATATATATATATATATATAGTATTACTGTATTTTCACCACCATCGAAATATAATCGGTGGGCAGGCCCCTATAAACCTCTGATCAGATGATAAGTTATATACCGAGCCTACTGTGGCCAAGCGCCTATGAGCAAGCCTTGTTGGTCGAGATACAGAGCCTATTATGGTCGAGCGCCTATGAGCGAGCCTACTACGGAAAAGCAGTTGTATATATACCGAGCCTAATAGGTCCGGACAACTATTTTACTTACAATATTGAGAGAGTTGAGTCAGTATCAGCAGTTAAGCATATCTTCAGATTATCTTTGACTTCCATCTACTTGCAGTTATTATATTATCAGTTCAGTTTCAACTTTCAATACATTGCCTTACATACTCGGTACATTATTTTGTACTGACATCCCTTTCTGGGGGCACTACATTTCATGTGTGCAGGTTTAGACAGACAGACGAGTAGACCTCCTCAGTAGGTGTTTGCCCGAGTTCAGCTTTATCGGTTAGCTCCCCGTCCTTCGGAGTTGCCGGTCTAGAAATTTTATGTACATCTTGTGCATGTATGTAGATAGGTTATGGGTAGTTCGGGGCCCTGTTCCGATCATAGTACATCTAGCAGTAGAGGCTTGTAGACATATCATGTCGGTTGGTGCAGTATGTTGGGCTTGTAGGCTNGAAGCAGAAGCTTAATTCCATCCAAATTTTGCGGTTCTAAAAGAGTACGGTGCAATCTTCGCCATGAATATTATACGGAGTTTTTCCTACTCCATGTATGTTAAGTCTAAGCCCTCCCTTTATTTTGGCATGATCTCGTAACTACACGAGTTTGATAACAAGGCATAAAGAGAAATTTATATTCCTAAATTCATGTACATCTCCTAGTCTCACTATACTAATTTAACAATTGTAACCAAACTCAGGCCAGAAAGGGAAAACAAAACAACTCTACATTTAAAGTTTTATAGGTTGTACTAATTAATTTACGCATGATTAGAGACAACCAATTTGAATAACCTTTCATGTTTTCCCCTTGCATTAGGCATTAAACTTCACGAGATAAAGCAAAGGGTGGCTAACTGGCCTCTCTGTCGTATGTAGTTTTTATAGTTTAGTGAAAAGACTTTATATTCAATCGAGTATANGAGTTCAGCTTTATCGGTTAGCTCCCCGTCCTTCGGAGTTGCCGGTCTAGAAATTTTATGTACATCTTGTGCATGTATGTAGATAGGTTATGGGTAGTTCGGGGCCCTGTTCCGATCATAGTACATCTAGCAGTAGAGGCTTGTAGACATATCATGTCGGTTGGTGCAGTATGTTGGGCTTGTAGGCTCTGTACGTATATTTTGTTGGCTTGTCAGTTGTAGTAATTATGACGGCCTTGCCGGCCCAGTTGTATGTTGACATTTAGTCAACGTTAGTCTCTATGCAGTTTTATATATTGCATTGCACATTATCTTGTAATGCGGCCCATGGCCAGAGTATACATATCAGAGTCTCGTAATCACAAGTTGGTACGCAAGGATAGATGAGGCACCAGGTGCCGGTCTCGCCCCAGGCTCGGGGCGTGACATTATGATGACTTTTGTGTATGCAAAGTGTTACTCATTGGAAAGGCTAGAGTTATGGGATAAACTTTATTATCTAGCTAGTTATATGGAGTTGACTTGGTTAGTTATGGGGGTTTCAATGTGGTTCTTGGTGAGTATGAAAAAATAGGAGGACGGCCAGTGTATCCTCCAGAATATGAAGATTTTACTTTTTCTATTAACTCATGTGGACTGTTTGATCTTGGCTACAAGGGCAGTCCTTTCACTTGGTGGAATGGAAGGCCAAATGAAAAATGCATTTTCAAAAGATTGGACAGAGTCCTTGTGAACATGCCTTTCCAAACATTGTTTCCTAATATAGAGGTGGAGCATCTAATCAGAACAGGCTTAGATCATGCTCCACTCTTGATGAGTTGTGGAGAGGAGGCAATGCAATTTGTTAAATCATTCAAGTTTTTGAACTTTTGGACAAAACATGACACCTTTGTAGAGGTTGTGAGGCAGAATTGGATGGTTGATTTCATAGGGATGCATTTTTTATGTTCAAGCAGAAGCTAAAGAGGGTTAAGATTTCTCTTTCTACATGGAATAAAATTACCAGTGGTGATATATTCAAGCAATTGGATATTAGGAAAGATGTGGTTAGAATCAAAGAGATGTTGTTTGAAGAAGCACCAATAGTGAAGAATAGAATACTACTTCAACAAGATCAAGCTGAGTTGAAGAGCAGTATTGGAAGCAAAAAGTAGGCATGAAATGGTTTGAAGAAGAGGACTGAAATACTACATTCTTTCATAACCATGTCAATGGTAAGAGGCAGAAACTCCAATTGAAAAGGATCCAAAATAGTGATAGTGCATGGATTGAATCACAAGATTTGATGGCTTATGTTGCAGTTGATTTTTTCCTGAAGCAGTTCACTAAAGAAGATTATCCTACAAGCTTTGAACTTCTAAAAAATGTGCCTTCAATGGTGACAAGTGATCATAATTTAGAACTTTGTAGAATTCCTACTAGAGAGGAGGTGAAGGTAGCAATTTTTGCATTAAGTAGTGAGAGTGCAAGTGGTCCAGATGGCTTTTCTGGCTTGTTCTTTCAAGCATGCTGGGATATTGTAGGGGAAGACATTTGTAATATGCTGACATTGTTCTATGAGGGAAGCTCTTTACCTAAGTCAATAACTCACGCAAACCGTGTCTTGCTACCTAAAAAACCAAGGGTCCAAACATTCTCTAATCTTAGACCTATAAGTCTGAGTAATTTTATAAACAAGGTGTTCTTAAGGGTGGTTCATGACAGGCTGTAGAAGATATTGCCTTCCTTGATCTCTTCAAACCAATTTGGCTTAGTCAAGGGAAGAAGTATTTTTTAGAAAATTTTGCTGACACAAGATATTGTTACAGATATAAGATTGAGGGGAAATCATGCCAATGTTGGTATAAAACTGGATATAGCAAAGGCATATGATAGGGTGTCATAGAAGTATTTGATGCATGTGTTAAGGAAATGGGATTTGAAGAATGTTTTATCAACATGGTGTGGAATTTGATTGCTAACAATTGGTATTCTGTCATAGATAATGGGCAAGCCTCAGGCTTCTTTCATTCAACAAGGGGTGTAAAGAAAGGGATCCTCTATCTCCAGCATTGTTTATTCTTTCAGAAGAAGTATTCTCAATATCATTGAACAAACTATTTGAAGACAAACAGTTTAAAGGATTTGGCATGCCTAAGTGGACTGATCCATTGAACCACTAAGTTTATGCTGATGACACTATCATTTTCGCATCTGCTGATCCATACTCCTTATAGAAGATTGTTGAGGTTTTGGCTCAATATGAACACATTCCTGTCCAGTTGATCAACAAGGCAAAGAGCTCATACTACATGCATACCAATGTTGCTGGAGCTTTGGTGAATACATTGGGAACCATCACTGGTTTCTCAAAGGGTGAATTTCCTTTTACTTATCTTGGTTGCCCAATATTTTACACTAGACGGAGGAATGAGTACTACAACGATTTGATTCAGAAGGGGAAGCAAAACTGCATTCTTGGAAAGGGAAGTTACTATCCTATGGGGGAAAAGCTACATTAATCTCTAGTGTTTTGCAAAGTATGCCTACACACATAATTTGTGTCCTTGATCCACCTAATAATGTTCTTGATCATTTACATAAAATATTTGCAAGATTTTTCTGGAGCAGTAAGGAAGAAGGCAGGAGCAGACATTAGACAAAGTGAGACAACCTATGTCTTCCTAAGTAGGAAGGGGAGTAGGTTTTAGATCCTTGGTTGATGTTCTAAAGCCTTATTTGCTAAGTTGTGATGGAGGTTTAGGACTACCAAGTCTCTATGGTCAAACTTTATGTGGAAAAAATGTTGTAAAAAATAAATACCTATTGTAGTTCAATTTAGGAAAAGATCACATGTTTGGAGGAAGCTGTTGGAGGCAAGGGAAGAAGTTGAGCATTAAATTTTGTGGGAAATGAACAGGGGTTCGACCAATGTGTGGCATGAGAATTGGACTGGCCTAGGGGCTTTGTATCATTTTGTCCCTCTAGAGTTTCACATTGATGAAGAACTTCAACAGGTAGCAGATTTGAGAGGGGGAGATGATTGGAATGTGCAGCTCTTGGAACAATTTTTTCCTATTGATATTCCAGATCACATTAGGCAGGAAGTTGTATTTGAAGACAATGATGAATATAGGGACACACCTTGATCTTGGTCATTGGATTCACTTACACTTGGTTCTTTCAGTGTTGGATAGCTTCATTTCAGTGGTGCGATTGTTTGGAGTCCACGCTTACCTTGTCCATTAGGATCATATCCTATGGAATGCATAACTTGACGCCTGGTGAGAGCTTGGAGGTGTTACTTGGTGATTGGATTCACTTACACTACTATATGGAGGCATATATCCCATTTTTTTGTAATAGCTAGATTAGTTTTACTCTTGTTATCATTATCTAGCAACAACAGTCATTTTATAGATTTCTTTGGACATCTTGTAATTTTGGACCCAATTTTGGGATTGTTATTTATATATTAGCTGCTAGGCTGCCTGCCTAGTGGTATATTTGCTTAAAAAAAAGTATCCCAATTCCCTCCACAACATGTCCAAAGCCAAACCATCCACCTTGGCAAGTCACATAGCCATAAATACATATATGTAAAGCATCAAATAGGGGAAATAGGACTAAATACTCAAAACGACCGGCCGGATCGTAACACTCTAGTGAATCATCATAAATTCTATGTGTAAAATCATGGAAGCATCAAAGTTCACATCCTCCGGAAAATATCATTATTGATATCAATACAGAAAAATAAAGCAACTCATTCCTGAAGAATTTGTGTGCATTTAGTGAATTCTTGTCACAAATTGAGCCAAAAACCATCAAAGAGACTCTCGAGGATGCAGATGGATAATATTATACAAGAAGAACTAAAATTAGTTTGAATGGAATAAAATTTGGCATCCGAAACCTTGATAAAATAATAGAATAGTCATATGAACTAGATGGATATTGAGGAATAACTAAATGAGCAAGAAAGTTTCATAAGGAACAAAAATAAATTGGTTGTTCAAGGGTGAAATTAGGAGGAAAGGACTTACTATGACAAAATATTTGCTCTTGTTGCTAAAATTGAAGCTATTATAATGATGATTGCTTTTACTACATACATGGAATCGCTTTGTTCTACATAAATTTCACGAGTGCTTTCCTTAATGGGTATCTAAAGTAGGAAGTGTTTTCTATGCAACCTCCTGGATTTGAAATTGAAAAATTCTCCCATCATGTCTTCAAGTTGGACAAGGCTCTGTATGGCCTGAAACAAGCTTCTAGGTCTTTATGTGAAAGATTATCAAATTCCTGTTGCATAATGAATTTCAAAGAGAAAAGGTGGATAACACATTATTTTTTAAGAAAAAAGGTAAAAATATTTTAATTGTGTAGATATATATGGATGACATCATCTTTGGAGATACAAATGATGCATTATCCAAAGAGTTCTCTACCCTGATTGGGATGAAGTTTGAGATGAGCATGATGGGTGAACTCGATTTTTTTCTGGGTTTACAAATTAAGCAAATCTCAACTGGAACAATGATCCATGATAAAAACTATATCAAAGAAGTGCTAAAGAAATATAATATGGAATTATCTAATTCCAATGACACTCATATTGCTATGACCAGAAAAGCTTGATATGGATAAAGATGGAAAAAATATGGAAAAGAAGTTGTATAGAGGAATGATAGGCTCCCTTTTATATTTAACTGCTAGTAGACCTGGCATTGTCTTTAGTATAGGTTTGTGTGCCAGATTCCAAGCTAATCCAAAGAAATCTTACCTAAACACAACCAAAAGGATCTTCAAATGCATGAACGGGACACCTGATCTTTGCTTGTGGTATCCAGGAGGGTATAATTTTAAGCTTGTAGGGTATGCTGATTTTCTTGTAGACACGAAAAGCACTTCAGGAACAACATATTTTCTAGGTTCTTATCTTGTCTCTTGGGGAACCAAAAAATAAAATTCAGCAGCTCTATCCACGTCTGAAGCAGAATATGTAGTTGCAACTTTATGTTGTGCACAACTATTGTGGATTAATCAACAACTCAAAAATTATGGCATTTTTGTTGATAGTGTACCTATTTTTTGTGATAACACTAGTGCTAAAAAATAGTGTTAACATAAAAGGGCCATACATATAGATATCATGCATTATTTCTTGAGGCACAATGTTTAAAAAGGACATACTTCTATAAACTTTCACAAAACTAAGGATCAAATTACTGACATTTCCACCAAGGCACTGAATAAAGATCACTTTAAAAAGAATAGATTGAAATTGGAATTGATAAAGTGCTGTCGGTAAGTCATCTCCCAATGGCTGGCTAGGCTATAATTGTGATGTGTCAAGTGACTAATACTTAGTTTAGTCTTATACAATGCCTAGTATGCATACTTGCCTTGGGAATTTGACTGTTATTGATTTCTTGTGATATTATCCTTATTTTCTCAAAGACTTTACCATGGGTGAAGCAATAGAAGTAGGTAAAAATTGCGCGGGCACCCTATTTGGTCGCATCCATTTAACCTATATTCGCTTTTTTTAAAACTTTTAACTTGTACCCACTTTTTAAATAACTTCAGTTCCTCTTTCCCTCGCTGAGCTGAAGTTCACCAGTTATAAAGACAAAACTTCAGCATACGGGGTTGAAATTCCCCAGTTACAAAGACAAAACTTCAGCTCTAAAGTTGAAGTTTCCCAGTTACAAACTTCAGCTCTAGAGCTGAAGTTCTCAAGTTATAAAGACAACAATTTCAGCTACGGGGCTAAAGTTCCCCAGTTACAAAGACAAAACTGAACTTTCTAAAAGACTAGATATGGCCTTGGAGGAGAAAAGGAAGTTAAGAGATGAGAATGATTATCTATGGAAGGAAACAAAGGAGCTTAGAGAGGAGCTGAGGAAAGATACAGAGGCTCATGCCCAGCAAATTGCTGCACTCCTGAAGGCCTTCACCCCATCCGCCTCACACTATTGAATCAGCTGGCCTCTATTAATTACCCCAATAATTAATTAACGGTTTATATTTTGATTTTTTCAATATTATATATTGAATCCTCTGTATTTTGATGATTATCAAATGAGAAATGAACATGTGCTAAGAAACAGTTTCGTAAATGATGTATTGGAAACTCCTTTGAGACTATAGTGTTTTGCGGTAATAGTACTGCCTCGGTGATATTATAGGAAAAAGATCTTCAAGATATATATACTGATTTACTGAGATATTTAAGAATATTTTGTTGATATCTTTTAGGATACTTAAGGTAGCTGGCAGTGGTGATTTTATGGAAAAGATATTCACTCGTTTGAGAGTCCTCCTATAATTAGGACTCCGAAATCTTTGGTTACCTAATTTGGGGTTGACTAATGCGTGAGTATATATTCATTCCCTTGTCTTGCGGGAATATTTATTCACACAGATTGAGAGCATTGCATTTTGGCAAAAGAACAATTCAAGCACCTTGATTATTGAAGTGTTCAACTATCACCATTGTTGAGTGTGTGAAATGCATTACTTGAGGAGTTGGTTCTTACAAGTTATCTGGTTGCAAGTTTATTGAGTCTTAGTTCATTGTATTAGGTTGTCGAGTTGTGCTCTATGATTACTCAACACTTTAGAACAATTGCAGTTCGTGTGAACTCTAGCTTCTCAAGGCAAAGTGACTTGAGAGTGTATAATATGCATGGCAAAGTTTTGGGTGAGATTTGGGTATTAAATTACAAGAGTTATAATCTAATACTTCTTTCTCGGTTCATTTGTTTTAGTGGAGTTTTAGTTAAATCTTACGAGGTAGGTCATGATTTTTGCACCTTTTGATTCGGATGATTTTTCACGTTAAATCTTGTGTTCTTTATTTATCAGTCTTTCTATTACTGCTTACATAACTAAAGAACCAAATACATAGACAAATCCCAGGAAGCACTCACTTTAACATTATGACTCTCCTGATCAGGCAAGAGCCATTTCCTCTCGCATCTGCTTGTGTTGAAATTGAGAAGGGCATAACACATCTACAAAATAATGTAGGAAGACCATTTTCATTCAAATTTGATAAGAGGATTGACGAAAATTTAGATTTTACAATCGCTAAACCTGACATCACCTATGTTCTGCGGTTGATAAGACAATTTTTGACATCAAAATTTTCTTTCAGCAGATTCGAAAGCTGCAATAGATAAGACTAATAGCTTGTTTGCCCAAAAATTGAGGTGTTTGGAAGCTTTTGGAAGGAAAAAAAGTGTTTTCAAGGAGAAGCAGTTTTTGAGAAGCAGAAAAAAGTAACTTCTTTCTAAAAACATTTTTGAGAAAAATACACTTAAAAGCAGTTTTCAAAAGTTTGGTCAAACATTAATTACTGTTCAAAAGTGATTTTCAAATTAATTAGCCAAACACAAACTGCTTCTCACCAAAAGCATTTTTTTTAAAAGACTTTTGAGAAAAGCACTTGTCAAATAAGTTGATTTTAGAAGCTTGGCCAATCAGGCCATGAATCAACCACAAATTTTGCTTTTTCAATGCTTTGGGGAACAAGCACAACAAGCTCCACTTTTTTCCTAGCGCATACTACAACAATCATTCCCCCTCTACTGCACTTTTACGCATATCTTAGGTATACCTCAACACAAGATAAGCGCAGGAAAAGATATTAAATCAAAAACGGGACACATAAGAGGAAACGTAGCTATGAGTGGCACTAAAGTCATTTGATCCCAATTTCAGGAAGCACCAATTTTGGAGTTTAAGCCTACATAAAACATGTTTATTTCTTTCCCTTTTCAGAAGGAAAAAAAAAAGGCATTCCATGGTAGCCAGCCACGACACATTTCTCGTAGGTTTCTGTACTTCTTACTTTTGTAACCCAAAAGGTTGAAATAATGAGACTTTTGCATCCGTACCTACTTTTTGTGTCACGTTTTAACTTATACACGCTTTGTAAAACAAATTGCATCAGTATCTGCTTTTGCATATAAGTTCATCATGCGGGGCTGAAGTAGCAAAGAAAATCACGCAAAACTTCAGCATTCTAGTAGACGGGCCTGAAGTAGCTTGCGAACTTCAGCTCTAGTAAATGGGGAACTTCAGCTCTAGAGCTGAAGTTTTTGTCTTTGTAAATGGGGAACTTCAGCATACGGGGTTGAAATTCCCCAGTTATAAAGACAAAAACTTCAGCATACGGGGCTGAAATTCCCCCAGTTACACTGGGGAACTTCAGTTTTTGTCTTTGTAAATGGGGAACTTCAGCATACGGGGCTGAAATTCCCCCAGTTACACTGGGGAACTTCAGTTTTTGTCTTTGTAAAATGGGGAACTTCAGCATACGCTCCCTAGTTATAAAAACAAAAATTTCAACATACGGCCTGAAGTTTCCCCAGTTACAATGGGGAACTTCAGCTCTAGAGCTAAAGTTTGTCTTTTGTAAATGGGAAACTTCAGCATACCCAGTTACAATGGGGAACTTCAGCTCTAGAGCTGAAGTTGTCTTTTGTAAATGGGGAACTTCAGCATACTGGAAAACTTTAGCTCTAGAGCTGAAGTTTCGTCCTTGTAACTGGGGAACTTCAGCTCCGTATGCTGAAATTTTATCTTTATAACTGGCGAACTTCAGCTTAACTGGTGAACTTCAGCTCAGCGAGGGAAAGGGGAGCTGAAGTTATTTAAAAAGTGGGTACAAGTTAAAAAATTTGGTATAGGTTAAATGGGGGCGACCAAATAGGGTGCCCCGCGCAATTTTTACTGAAATAATCGTTCCAGCAGGGATGAGAAGACACACTAGGTAACCAACTTTAATATTTAGTTAACATTTAAAGGGGAAAATGTGGATAAAAGACATGTTGGCGCCAGTTGCTATAACAGAGTATTGTACGTTTTGTTTTCCAGCTCCCAACAGACAGAGATCATCACACCCCCTTTTTTTTTAATAAGAGAGAGATCATCACACATCTGTAAGAGAAATTACCTTTCATCTGATGCATGTTGCATATGACCATTAAAAATAGCAATGGAATCATTGCAACATAAAACAAGTTGAACATATTACAGCAATCCACAAGTGGCAAGACCCAACCGTTCCACACCATGAGAATAAGTTGAGGCCTGACGAAAGGTGAATCAAGATATAAGAATTCTGCACCTAAAGCCAAACCATAGGCTGCCTATAAACTATTTCTGAAATAACAAACGATTGATTATAATAGAAGGATAAAAACAACTTTTGGACATAGAACCAACCAACCATCATAGAACCAACCAACCAACCAGATGATTAAAAACCTCATGGACATGCATAAAAGTTCTCTGAAAGATTTGCTTGGCCACTTTCACAGATCACTTGTAGAACTCAAAATCAGTATCAGGCTTTTTCACGTTCGTCCTGTACCCCTTTTCGAAGTCCTTGGGAAGAATGACATATCGATTCTTGCGCACAGCATGCATACCCGCTTCTTGACATATTGCAGCAATCTGAAGATATTGCAACATGCATCACATATATGCATTGCCCAAATTGACTCATAATGGTTACTTGCATTTCTATCATTACTAACCACAGTATTTATCCAATACAAGGGAAGAAAGGACAAAAACAGTTGCACCAAAGTATAGAACCATGAGCACTGACCACTGTTCTTGACATTCTAGATAAGTAGCAAAAGACCCTATTTACCAAACCAAAGCAGATAGAGAGTTGAGAGACGAACCTCAGCAGCACTAATTTTGTCAGGGCGAGAAACATAGTCCTCCAAGTCGACCTCGTCACCTAAGTTCATCTTAGCAGTGCAGACCTGCCCAAAATAATCAATTTTAAATTGTGCTTGATTAGTATGAAAAAGCGGACATACTTTTGCAGGAGATGCACAGTTTACAAGTTCATCTATCTAAACTGCCTACACTCGTCCTTCCTCTTCACTTCTTTTTTCCCAGAAATGAGTGAGGGGAAAGAAGACTCATGAGTAGAAGATCATCTAACAACCAAAACTCACCTGAAAAACAAGCCTTTTCTGACGCCTATCAGGCAAAGGAAATTCAATCTTACGATCAAGCCTTCCAGGACGCAGAAGTGCAGGGTCCAATGTATCAGCTCTATTAGTAGCCATAATAACTTTCACATTTACAGTTTGGTCAAAACCATCCATCTGCAGACAAAAAACAGAAAGAAATTCCATAAATATTCAGAGTATTTACATCTATACAGCCAGAACTACTTTAAATCTAAATAAAGAAGCATACTTGATTTAGCAACTCCATAAGGATACGCTGGACCTCTCTATCAGCTCCAGTCTGAGCATCAAACCTAGCAGTAGCAATTGCATCTACCTCATCAATGAATATGATTGCTGGTGCATTTTCTTTGGCGAGGCGAAAGACATCACGAACCATTCGTGGGCCCTACAACAGTCAAAGATTAAGTGAAATGATCAAAACTAGTATAAAATTAAAGCCAATGGTGGCTTGAAGAGATCCCATTTCACCACTCTTCATTCAGGATCAAAAAGGTTGTATCCAGATGAACATGCTGCAACGAAACATACAAAATGCAACGCAAAACTGCATTTTGACATGATTGGACTCTGCTACCTGATTGCAAGCAGATCTGTCTACAATAACTTCCGTATTTCGAAAATGGTTCTCATAAATGATGTCTGCTAGTGAAAGAGGATTGAAACCAAAGAACCTGATGTCCCAATCGTTATATTCCTTAAGGTTGGAGGTATTCCAGGACATTCCATGTTACTTTATAGCAGTGATTTAAAAGGCACAAGGCAAACAGTTTTCAGGACTTATCATCTTTGGCATACGAAAACTATAATGTAAGTCAAGAAATACAAAAGACAAGGAAAGAGAAGGGCAAACCGATGAGCAATTAAAGTATAGAGGAAAATAGAGTAGCAACGACTAGAGAATAAATCGACTACGTCGCAGACTGGAATACAGATGTGCACCAGCTATCAGGTGTCATGTGTGGAGCATCTGCTCTCAAAGGAGAGCCAATGTTCCTTCAATACGTGGAAAAATCCCTATTACTCCCTCCGTTTCAATTTATGTGAACCTATTTCCTTTTTAGTCTGTGCCAAAAAGAATGACCCCTTTCCCTATTTGGAAATAATTTACCTTTGTGCAATGACTTATAACTACACAAAATAAATGTGCCTCATTTTACACCACAAGTTCAAAATTCTTCTCTTTTCTTAAACTCCGTGCCCAGTCAAATGGGTTCACATAAATTGAAACGGAGGAAGTATAAGTTTTTATTTGGACTCACACGTTCCCAAATTTTGATATGATTTTGTCTCTATTAATTTTACTATTAGGTGTATTGTTCCGATCTACTTGCGTTTTAGGAAATCAAAAAGAGGTCAATTCATCAACAACGCCGAGGACATCTGTATTGGATTTTTCCAAGAGAGAAAGAGAGAGAGAAGGGGGAGACAGGAATAGGCTTTGCAAGCTAGAACTTCATCATGAGTTTGCTGTTTTCTTCAAAAATAATAAAACCAGACAATTAAATGTGTTTAACATGATGCTCATCAATGAGAAACTTTAATGTAAAAAAGGAGTTTTTTTTCCCCAGTCGGGAAAGATATCACTTCCCCCCCAAAATAAAAGCATACAGGTGAAGACCTCATCCACAAAGACGTATACCAATGTGGAGTTTCCTCATTCCTTTTAAGCAAAAGGCAAGTTATAAGCACCTCGATGCTATGCAATTACAAACACTATTTATAATGTTAGAAGCTGAGTTTCATTTTAAAGGTGATAACTGCATATTCCCCAACTATCATGCCTGATCACTTGAACATGTTAGTGGCAGCCTCAGAACTTCGGTTTACACAGCCAGTAAGATGCTTGAGAAGTTCATAAAACTATCCAACCAAGTGACCATGGTACTCAGGGCTCCTTTACCCCAAGATACTTGGGCTGCCCATAACTACAAAATTCCAGCAAGGGTGAAAGCAGTGCTCGGAAATTGTCTTTATGTAGGAAGAGGCCAACAAATAAATTCTGTTCCAGTTCGACTTCAATTTTTCGGAACATTTTCTATTTTGCAAAAAAAAAAAAAAAAAA